>OVBE01000573.1:0-47752 GCA_900406425.1 Iberis pinnata | reverse complement strand
AGGGTTTAAGTTGTTAGTTGGTGCCAACTTCGAGGTTTAAAAAGTTTTTTTCCCATAAAAGTTTAGGTGCAATTAAGTTCACATGGAAAGTTCAGGTGGATATAATTTGATCAGTAATTGTTTAGGGGTGAAAAAATCATCAACCCCATTAAATACTTTGAAGAAGTACTAAACCAACACCAACTTGGTGGTGTGTGATTGTTTCTGACAGTCGAAGAGATTTAGAGTTAGTGTTGGGGGGATAATTGGGTCCAATGTTTGGACACTTGACTATGACTACGAGAGAAAAAAAAGAAGAACAATTTGCATATAATAGTATTAAAGATTCGGAGTATCTAAGGGAGAGAGGGACATGAATTGATAAAATAAAGGTTGGGGGCAAAGAAGATGAGAGTTGAAGCTGTGGGGTCAAACTTACATAACCCACACCATGTGGGTATGTCGAATTTTTGTGCTTCTTTATCCTCTGTTATGTTTTTGTTTATCCTCTCTTTATTTATTTTAGAAATATTAAGTCTATATGATTATGCGCTTTTGATATAATATGATTCTTGGTGATATCTTCAATGTCTATCATAATCAAACCCAAGCTGGTAAAGGAAGTCGGTAAGGACTAAGGATCATGATCTTCGAAAAGAAGACGAAGTTCAATGAATTCGGCCTATGAAGTTTCTCCATGGCTTTTTTCACACTATAAATAAAGGTTAATTTCGCATTAGAGAAGATTTTCATTCATATTCCACAACCGAAGTTTTTACTTTCTAAGATTTGGGTCAACTTACTTTTTCATTTTAAAATAGCGAGTTGGATATAAATTTAACTCATTCGTCTTATAAACTCTAATTCTAATAAAGAAAAATTGTCTTGGCTAAACTCCCAATTAAAATGAACCAATTTTAAATAGAGGAATTCCTTGAAATACAATTATAATAAGTCTTTTTTTTTTTGTTTTTTTGTTAAAGGGCTTTCAATTTAAGTACTTAATATTACATCTCAAATTTAACACCCAATACATCATTAGCCCAAACCCAAAAACCCAAAACAAAAGTACAAACTATACATTCAAAATTCAGTTGGGATAACTAAGGCCCAAATATGCTCGGACCGAAATGAGAAAATCCTAGGAAACCCTAAGCTTCTGAGGTAGAACACCCCAGCCGCCGCTGTTGATTGGACTGCGTATGCCACCAGATCAGGTCCCCTGGTGGTCAAATGGCATCTTCGAAACTTAGTTGATTCAGGACCATCGACCTTGCCCACCGGAGATAGCGATTTTGAGAGGAGAGGAACCGATTCTGCCGCGGCGATCTTGGGAAAAGGGAATATGTTTCCGGTGAGGAGGGGGAAAAGACCAGGGCCTTTGGTGATAGAGCCGCCTCGTCTTCAGTGGTCGACATCCTCACATCGCCGATAGGTTAACAAGACGTCCAAAACCGTTGGATATGGACTTATTACAATATTCTCTCAATAATATGCTAAGTTTTACAAAAGTTTTTTGGTCCGCTCGTCGGACCCCCACAGTGACCTTTTATAGGACTTTCTCTGCGGTCCCTTGTGCATCTCTCGCACTTAATGTGTCTTTAATGCTCTTGATCCGCCATTACGCCTTTTGAACTTCTCGTATCTATCGGCTCGGTCCGCTCTCGTTGCTTCTTTGGAGATTTTCGCGCACTATGCTTCCTAGCAGGTTGAGATAGCCCAAATGAAGCTGTGCTCATGATGGGCCGTGCCAGCGCATTATCCCTCTCTCGCTCGTGGGCTTCACATGTCTTCCACTGGCCCATGTCCAGGGGACCCATCACAGGTTACTGAGCATCATCACGGTTCACTGAGTTTTGCCGTTCTGCTCACCGAGTTCGGGTTCCCCGCGCATTGCGCTCTTTTCGCACGTAGAAATCCTCCTGCAAACCAAGTTCCATATTCATTGAGCTTGCTCCGTGTGCTGAGGACTCTCCGGAGCGTCGAGGCTGGTCTCCCATCATCATTGGCGTCAGTACTCTCGGAGCTTCGTCACAGCTCTCCGGGCGCAGCTCACCTCAGGGTGGGCTGCGTTGGCCCACTTCCCTTTCTTTGTACTGTGGGACCACTTAAAGCCCATGCTCTGCACTTGAATCCGACCTGAGCTCACCAAATTGACCCGATGTTAATTTGGCTCCCACATAATGCATGTTTGAATTATCTAAATACGGTGGGAGTTTGACTTTAATAATTTGAACATAGTGATCTAATAATTCGGGAGGAGATTAGTCTAGATTTTGTATTTTGAGTTGAGAACTATTTTCAAAGAAAATCCTTGCATGATAATCTGACTTTTAAACTTGACAACCTGTAGATTGCCTAATGCCTAATGCTTTTATTTATTGATTTACCTCCGTTTATTTAGTTATTGCTTTTATTCAGTGTTTAAACACTCTTTATTTCCGTCTTAGCTTGATTTGATATTAAACTGAAAGTCGTGCTGTCTAGTGTTTGTGGATTCGACCCTATCTATGCTATAGTGATATGGTCTCTATAGTGTAGTTCTAGGATTTAAATTCTAGACCTAACAGAATTTTTGCGCCATTGCCGGGGACCAATACAGTGCATTTTAAGTTTTCTTTAGAGTCTAGCCTAAGATATCTTTGTTTTACAGTACTCATCATGTTTCTTTCTTCTTTATTTCATATTTACAGGTGCATGACTAGACGATCTGACAAATCAAAGAAATTGCTCAACCTTAGTAACGCAAAACTCTTGAAGTTGTTCAAACGGGAAAGCAAAGAAGAATGCAAGCTCATCCAACTCGATGGTTGATCGATGGCTGATAACGTTCCTGAAGGTCCAAAAAACTTACCTCCTCCTGGAGTCAACGACTTGATACTCAACCCAGTAGGAGGAGGAGCTAATGGCAATCAAGTGCCATGAGGACAATAAGGAGCTAGTAATGGTAATAAGTTTGGGCAAAACTACATCCTCATAGGAGATCCGAATGGATTTGCCAACCAACGCCCAGCCCACTATCACCCTCTGGTCGATGATTTCAATAACCCTGAAGTATTCTTTTCTAATAAGAATACCATTCGAACCTGACAACCTCAACGTCAGGATTACCAGTTTCCTTGGCAGCTCATCCAGCTGCTTCGCCAAAACCAATTTCACGGCTTATCCACTGAGCATCTAATAGCCCATATTGATAACTTTGAGGACATATGCATCACTACCCAACTCAATGGAGTCTTAAATGATTTCATGCATTGCAAGCTTTTCCGTCACTCTTTAACTAAGAGAGCACTAAGGTGGTGGAAGTCCTTACCTGTTGATTCTATTGAAACTTAGGATGATTGCGGAGCCAAGTTTATCTACTACTTCTTCATAACTACCAAGACCAACAGCCTGCGAAACAAAATCTATGGGTTTCAGCAAGGTCTCGTAGAGTCATATTTTGAAGCCTAGGAACGATTCAAAGAGAATCTTTGTGATTACCCTCATCATGGTTTCTCATATGTAAGTCTCCTCAACACTTTCTACCTAAGAATAGATCAAAAGTACCAGCTTTCCTTGGATACAACAAGGAATGGTGATTTTATGACCAAAACTGTCCCAGATGCCTATCAACTGATAGAGACCTAGCAGTTAGCAACAACAACCATTGCCCAGATCTCGATAGGAGAACCAGAGGAACTACTTTTGACACCTCTAAACTCTCAAAAGTGAAAGGACAAGTTTCATAGATGAAAGAGCTACTTACTCAACTTTTCAAAAATAAAAACTGGAAACATGTCAGTTTTTCTGAAGATGCAGAAGCTGTTTGTTTTGCCTTCCAAGAGCAAGACAATGAAGTTTATGAAGAAGAAGTGAGCTACATTAATAGCCAAGGTCAAAAGGTGTACAATCAAAGATACAATTCAGGTTTCAACAAAACTCACCCTAATCTATCTTGGAGAAGCAACAATGTGGAGAATCCCCAGGATCAAGTCAACCCAACTCAACAAAAGCCTTTCGAACAAAGCTCTAGTAAAAAAATTGGTCAAAACTCAAGAGGTGGTGGTTTCCAAGGAAACCAAAACAGGAACTTTATGCAAAACTCTAATTTAGGCGGTTTCAAAAGACCTCTCAGCATGTATTTCTACAAGCATCTCCAGCTCAAGCTCAAAAACTAAATACGATGAAGATGATGCTCAAACAACTCTTGTAAGGGCAACAACATTCTCAAAGAGATTTCAGTGAGTTGAGCCAGAAGTTGAAGCAATCTCTACACATGTGAAACATCTCGATACTCAAGTTGCTCAGACTGCTAAAGCTGTAAAGAGACCAACTGGGTTTCTACCTATGAAATCTGATACTAATCCAAAGAAGCAAGAGTATGTGAATGCAATCACATTGAGAAGTGGAAAAACTTTACCATCCGCTAAAGGAAAAGAACACATTGTTGAAGGTTTAGTTGAGGATTTTATGGAAGGAGAAGCAATGATAATTACAGAGGAATGCAGTTCTATCTTACAGAGCCGAGTGCCTAAGAAGCTTGGTGATCCTGAAAGCTTTGTTCTATCAATTGAGATTAGAGACATCATTTTTTTTCCAGATCTTTCTACGATTTGGGTTCAAGCGTGAATTTTATTCCTTTCTTAGTGGCTAAGTGGTTAGGGTTGACATATATTAAGGGAACAAAGATCTCATTGGTTTTAGCTGGCCATTCTGTGAAGTATCCCATTGGAGTTCTTGAGAACCTGTCTGTAAAAATTGGAATAACTTTTGTATCAATCGACTTAGTGATTCTGGAACTTGGAGAGGAACCGAAGACCCTATGATTTTAGGAAGACCCTTCTTGGCTACAACTGGTGCTATCATTATTGTGAAAAAGGCAAAATCGATCTTCATTTTGGAGACATGGTGATGAAGTTCAATTCACAAGACGTTACGAAGAAACAATCTCTAGATGCCAAGTTCTTTGGGTTGATACTATTACAGAGGTTGTTGAGCGAGTTTCTGATGAATTTCTTTTTGATGATTCTTTTGAGATAGCATTGACTAATGCTACTAATGAGCATGTTTCTGTTAGTGATGAAGTTTCAGGTTTTACCAGGATGTTTGATTCTAGTAGGAGAACTGAAGAGATGAGCGATTATGTGGCATTAGTGGAGGCAGCTGCCAAGTCTCCACCTAAACCGTACCCTGCACCTGTTGATGATCCATGGAGCAAGCTGAAAGCTCCAAAGCTGGAACTTAAAACCTTGCCAGCAGAGCTCAGGTACACGTTTCTCAGTAATAATTCTACATATAAATAGAGATCTAGGTTATGCTTTAGATGATATCACAAGGATTTCACCAGATTTTTGCATGCATATGATACATTTAGAAGATGAAAGACTTCTATAGAACATCCAAGACGTTTAAATCATAATATAAAATATGCTGTTAAGTAAGAGATAATGAAACTTCTAGATGCATGTATTATTTACCTTATTTTAGACAGTAACTAGGTTAGTCATGTGCATGTAGTTTCTAAGAAGGGGGAGAGTTATGATAACATGATTTTTGTGTCAATTCCTTGTCAACAACGTTATCACGTCATTGTAGCATAGATTAGGTGTCAATCCAATCAGGTGTGATGCGAACAATCATGATGCAATTGGAACTAATGATTTAAGTCAAATATGAAAATGGGGCTTGCTAACAAGTCCTAAGTGAAACAAAACACGCAAGAACTAAAAACAGAAACAAAAGGGAAACATGCTTAAGTAAAAAGGGTTAATGGCAAGTGAAGTAAAAACAGAGGAAATAAAAGAGTAAAAGATGCAATCAAAGGAAGGATCCCTAAGGATGGAGTAATTGGGTAGTGTTCCTCTTCAAACTCTATAAGTGTCTAACATACCTCAAACAATGAGCTAATCCCTAGGTGATAGATTTATAAGCAATCAAATCCAATTCCTTGGCAAATAAAATCAAACTAGATAATATCCAGACCTAACTTCCGTTAGCGGAAGTATACCTAATAGGCATTACGAACCATCTACCTAAGCCAATAAGATTCCCACACACCTAATTCCTTAGGTTGAGATGCATATCCTAAGCATATAATTCCTTAGGAGGAGATGCAAATCTCTGAAATCACCTAAATCAGACACTTCATTGAACACTTTTCGGATGCTGAAGTGCCCAACATCGGATCCCAACGGGTCAGGTCAAAATGAACATTAAGCGCAATGAAACAAAAGGGATATATTAAACCATAAAGCTTACACCTAGGAGGAACAAGGAAACAACAATACCCTATCCCATCCTCAAGGAACCTATGTCACTACTCACAAAGCATGAAGGATGCAAAATCAGAAGAACATGAAAGCATAGCTACTAAAGTAAACATTTTAGATCTAAGGTCAACAACTAAGAACAGACTTTATAAACCCTAAACTCAGGAGAAAAGAAAAAAACGAACAAAGATGCAGAAGATGAAGATCTAAAAAATCAAGAACATCAACCCAGAAAATAAGAACTTCAATGGAACAGTAACTTAAAAACAGAGCAAAATGATCAACTAAAAACGAGATTAAAAGCTTCATAACTTAAATCAACATGCACCATATAGTTTACGGCTTTAATCTATGCATGAAAGTAAAGGAAAACATAAGATTAGCATAAAACTTAAAAGAAATATGAGTTTCAAAATGAAGAACACTAAGAACAAAAGAGAGAAAACATAAACCTAAGACAAAACCTAAAAATGGCAAAAGAAAAAGACTGTTTCCGAATGGAGGAATTTAGGGCTTTATATAGTGTTTAGGAAAAGCCCTAAAACGCTTAAAAGACAAAAGAAAATCATTAAACTGGTTCTTGGGTCAGGTCCATCCTAATTCGAGTTGGTTGGGTCGGAATATGCTTGGGCTTGAGCTGAGAAGTGCATGTGATCGAGCCATGTAAAAAATGGTGCAGAGAGTGATCGAGGTGGCCAAACTAGGTGGGGAACTTGGCCGAGAAGAGATTCGATTTGGCTCGATCGTCGGGTCGAGCCAGAGTTAGCTTGGCTCGATCGCGGGATCGAGCCGACAAGGTGGTGTGGATCAAGCCGGAGTTACAGTTGAGGCGAAGAGAAGGTATGGCTCGATCGTGGGATCAAGCCAAAGTTGAGGTCGAGGCTGAGTAGCGTCGTGAGGTCGAGCTAGGCTTAGGGGGTCGAGGTGACCATGTGCGCCTGATCGAGCTGGGACTAGGGGTGATCGAGCCAAAGGGATGAAGTGCTCGAGCCAAGGGGCCGAGGTGCCGAATACGCGTGATCAAGCGTGGCTCGATGGCTTTGGCTTGATGGTGATCAAGATAAAATCTGAAATGTGATTTGGCCATCTTCTTCTTGGCTCATCGGTCTGGTTGAGTCCTGACTTGATATACGCTTGAGCTGGTTTCGTTCCAAGCAATTTTCGTTCCTCTTCTGAATTCGCAACAATCATCCTACAAGCTCCTGAAAGTCATGAAAATCTCCAAAATGCATGTATAAGCAAATGCTAATGAAAAAATCCCTAAAAATCATAAACTTGCCAATAACATCTATAAATGCGACATATGAACACCGAAAAACCTAAAAATGATTCTAAATGACTTCTAAAAACCATGAAAATATAGAGACATCAACTCCCAAAAACTAAATCCTTGCTTGCCCTCAAGCAAGTAATTCATAAGTCTGGGTGAGGGGTTTGAAAATGGGAACTCAGAACCAAAATATGTTGCTAACACATGTAATATAAATATAATGGCTACTAGTTCTAGAATGCAATCCTAAGCTCGTCCTACTTAAAAACCTTAGCCATACTCATCACAATTCATCACAGACCAGTTCCAACTTTCACAATGCATTCAAATTCGTTTTCCCCTTTAACATTCATTAATCAGGAATCATAGATCAAGTCATGCGCGTTCAGTGAACTCATTTGGTAAAGGACATGTTAAGGAGTAAAGATGACCCCTTCATGCAATGGTTAATGATTCAGAATAAGGGTTCTCTCAAAAGGGAATGAGCTTTAGCAGAAGGCTAACGGTAAGAACACTTAGACGCATACAGAAACAGAACCTCATCTACCCAATGCTAATGAAACCTAAGTTTCCTGATTTACCCAGTAGGAGGTCCTAAATCTACCCTTTTAAAACTTGAAGCGATCTTACTTATTCACATTTTTCCCTTTTTCATCTTTTCTTTAGTTACACTTAGGAGAGGTTTCTTTTTTAAATGACTGCTAGTGGTTTTGGGAACTTACTTTCTTAGATGCTTATGGCTTTTGACCTTTTTCATATACACTATCTTCCTTGGTTTTCTCCTTTTCAGTTCATTGTCATACATTTTTTTCTTTATTTTTCACTAGCCATACTTTCTTTTCATACCATTGTTCCCCCAAACTTTCTACTAGCATATTCTGTTTCTTTTTCCATTCCTCTCCTAAGGTTCTTACTCTACCCTTCCTTTTACTAGCTACCAATACCCTTTCATTCATTTCCACCCAAATCAACATCCAAAATTGAATCCCACCTAGTCCTATCTAGTCCAAAAAGCATGGACTAGAGCTACATGAGACCATATTCCTGTCAGTTCGAACCTAATACGTTCTACCAAGATCATTCCATAAAAGATATGCCGCTCAGTAGTAAATTCATGGCTTGAAAGAAGGCAAGGTTCAAGGGTGGGGATTCTACTTGGGTTAACAAGAGTGGAAAAATGGTAAAAGATAACCCAAATATGTATATACAATCCATGAGTTCATATTCAGCACACAAACATGATAATTATACATTCAATTTTAAGTTCTAATAGATATGAGAAAACTTAAAATCACAACATGCTTCATGAGGTAATTGATCATACAAGTTCACATTCCAAGCAAGGTGCAGTTTTACTTAAGACTAGTTCAAAATACATTAGACAACTAATAACCAGAGCACTTACATTTTCTAAGAAAACAACATACTTACAAGGTTACTATCTTCCTAGTTTCCTATGCAGGTGAAAATGAAAAACATATAAATCTAACATCCTAAATGCAACTACATGAACACTCTGTTTTTGAAAGACAATTTTTTTAAAAAATTCAAATTTTTATGGTTTTTCCATGCTTTAGATGCTATGTAAATGCTATGCAAGGTTGGAGACAAATGAGCAAACAGAGAAACTTCATTAGTGATAGTCCCCTGAATCCTCCCCCAAACCTAAATTACACAGTCTCTGTGTAACTCAGATTTGAAAGTGGACTTAGGGGTTGGACATATAGCGAAAAGCATAAACATACTTAAAGAGCAAGCAAGAATAGAGGAAATAGAAGCTAATGCATATGGAACGGCGTTTTACAATGGTCAAGTGGCTGAAGGTAGACCTCAGTTACCCCAGTTGGGCGAGTGGTCATCTAGATAGAGGGTCGAAAGGGTGTCCACACAAGATCCCATAAGTATCATTGTTGAGATGATCCCCCCTTAAGTTGTAAATGTCATGGCAGAACTCGAGATTCTCAGCTCTATCAAAAGTAGTCCACCTGCGGTTTGGGAGTAGGAAGATTCCCTTGGTGAGGAATGTCAGCTGGAACAGATAGCAAAATTGGGAGTTTAAGCTCCCCACTATGATCCATGTTTCCGTCAGTAGTTCAAGTCCATTAGTTTTGATGGCAAAGAACTTCCACCAAATGGTCCCTGAGTATTGATACACTCAAGTTTTAACCCAAATTTATTCACTGCAAGTGCACAGCGAACACATTAGTATATGAGGGATCAAATCCACAAAGACCAAGGAATCAAGACTCTCAGTTTAAAAATCGAATTAAGCTAAGAAAAAATTAAAATGGTGATTGTAAACGAGAAATGAAAACAACGATAAAATAAAAATGATTAACGAAAACGCTAGGAAATAGATAATTCTGTAGGTATTCAGGTTAAAGGTCAAGTTTAACATGCATGATTGATTACTGGAAATAATTCCCAACTCGAAAGACAATATTAGACTAATCTTCTCCCGAAGTATTAGATCCCTATTCTCGAATTACTAAATACAAACTTCCGCCGTATTTAGATAATCCGATCATGCATTTCAATTCAGATTCGATAGGTTCATAAGCCCCTAAGACAATACTCCCGCAAGCAAAGAATGATGGATCGATCGATCTCAACTTCCGTTAAACTTCATGTGCTTTGGATCGATCGATCCATGAGTGGATATATCGATCTATCCTTGTCCGAGACTTGGACTTATCATTCTTCATTTGCACTTGAATTCTTCCAAAAGTCGTCCTTTTTGCTCCAGAACGTCCCAAACACCGAATTTCCTGAAAACATGCTTAAAACACAAGCGAAACACTCGGATAACACTAAATAATAGTTATAAATACCCACTAAATGGTGTTAAATCCGAGTGATATCAACTCCCCCAGAATTAGATCTTTGCTTGTCCTCAAGTAAAGCAAAAACCATATATAAAGAAGAGGTTTGAAAATGACTACACAGAAACTCTTAGAATCTCAGCAACCCAAGTTCAAACATTGAAAACCACAAGACACCATCCTAAACAATCACTGCAAATTAACTGTTTACCACAACATACCAATGACATACTTCCTACTTTAAATCCAAAATAATCAAACCATCAAATCATTTCAACATGCTCTCTACATTCAAATTGGTACAAATAGTGCGTTCTTGCCTATGGAGGTATCGATCAAAGCCCGCTAAAGTATCTTTTCTATCAAGGCGCCTATACCTAACAGAGCATCCAACAACTTCTGGTCCTGACCCTTTTTCCCCCTTTCTCACTTCTTTTTTTTCGCACTTTCCTGCGTTTTTTTTCTTTTTTTTTTTGCACTTTTCTGCGTTTTTCTTTTCTTTATTTCTTACTACTTTTTTCGCAGCCCGGCAATGACTACAGACTTCTAGGTCATGCTTTTAACTCTTTTTCTAAACCGGTTTTTTATTTTATGAAGGGAGGGAGAGAAAGGATCTGGATCATACTGAAAGAACTTCTCGGTTTTACAGAGAATTGAAGAGCAAAATACCCAGCTTTCAAAGTATAACCAACACCGTAAGAAATAAAATTAAGATCAAATTTAAGCCATATTCAAATAGAGCTAGCATCAAATCATTAACAATCCAAAAGACCAGAACTTTCAAAAGGATAGAAATCAGTCAATAGGGTTCCAAACCTAAGTGCATCAGTTAATATAAGTCAATAATCAAGTAGAGAATGATATCAAACTTACACCGGGTTAGTAGTCATTATAGATTATGGTCACTATTCCTTCGAATCGACTAGACTCATCTTCGAATCGACTAGACTCATCTAACACAACGAAAAATTTTGAAAATTTGCGCCAAAATAACAAAACACCAAAATAGTGTTAGTAACTACCATATCCCCTCCCCTAGACTTACTTCACACCGTCCCGGTGTGAAAATAAATCCAGAAGAAGGAAAAATGATTAGAAAATAAATAAGTCTAAACACCAAAAATCCAAAATAAGAAAAAAATACATAAGTCCAAAATGAAAAAGAAAAGATAACCAGGAATGATTAGTCCGAAGCCTGCCCCGAACTGCCAGCTCCTCTCGATCTACAAACTGAAGGCTCCTCGTCCTCATCACTCATATCCTGATGTGCTCTAAAGCATGCTGGTCATCTGATCTTCGCTAAAGCGCCCCATATCCTCTGAACCATGCTATGGGTCCTCTCAGCAACATCTGATGTCCATCTGATCGTCTCGGCATCCGTGAAGTTTGGTCACCGAGGTGGCAAATCATACTCACTGTAATCCTCATGTAGGATGGGTGAGTCATCCCCCGGACTAGGATCTCGCTGCTGTCTCTCAGTGGACCGCCTACTATGAACCGACCCTCGGGAAAGTTGCAGCGCGTCAGGTACGGGTGTAGCCCCGTCAACCAAGCGATCAGCTCCCGGAAGAAAATGAATGTTCTCTAGGGAAGTGATGCTAGTGAGATCTTGCTGCGGCAGCTGGATCTTGCACCTTTGACCTCCCGAGTGTAGAAAAATATAGGCTTTGTCCTTGGTGAACCACCTGGTCGAGAAAAGATAGGACCAATCCACGCGGTTGCTTGTAGCCGGAGTAAACAACCTAAGAGGAATCCCGACGTAATGTAGAACCGAGGTAACTAGGCTACCCATCACCTCAACCCGAGCCGGGTTCCTCAACGCATCGAGCTTCCGGGTAGCTAGGATCTTAGCGAAAATCCATCTAATGTTGGCATCATGGCGAACCGGATCCTGGTCAGCCTCATAAGTTACCATCGTATGATGGCATATGGCAAAATGGAAGAGCTCAAGTAACTGAGAACTGACCGCTGCCGCCTCTGACTTCCCGTAGAAGTTGCAACCCAATACCTTGAGTGTAATGCGGACAGCCGGGTTACAAATACTGGTACGCTTTGCCTCTCGAGACTCATAGTGCCCATGCACAATAACTTCCCACAAAACAGTGTAGGAGAAGAAGTTGGGCGGCTCAGGTAGGTGCCCTTCCGCTCGGAATCCAAAAATGGGACCGAACTCTGCCATCGGAATCCTGTAAACAACATTGCAGCAAAAGAATTGTACCTCGAATTCTGCAATGTATGGGCTCTGCTGATCTGAGCTGGGGCTGTGGATGCGGAATAAGGCTAAGAACTGCCTCGCAAGATCAGGATAAAGAGGGTAGTCTCAGAACGGGAAGGTTCTGAGACCCATCCAATGGAAGATTTCCACAACATCGCCATCTACTCCCAGCGCCGCCAAAGTCTCATGATCGGTAAACCGGGTCGGCTCCAGCGAACTCTTGAGCAAAGCGTTGTAAAACATAGAATCAAATTGGTCCCATTTGTCGCTAAACTTTTTCTCATTCCAACCCTTGTGACTCCTGAGTTGGGAAATTACCAAATTGAGGCGGAAATTGTTGAACCGCGTCCTTGGTTTCTGAGGCCATGGAGATTGAGGAAATTTAGGATTAAGGACCGGATCCACTTCTTCGATATCCTCGTTGTTGGTGCTGCTACTAGCGATCGTTTTCCCCTTTTCTTTAACGGTTGCTCTCGTCTTCTTTGCTGCTGGCGGTCTAGAAAAACTCAAGCGATCGGTTGCGGTTGAATCTGCTTAGCGGTTTGGCTCCGAGTGGATCGCCTTATTTTGATAGTTGCTGGTTGACCTCCTACGTCACTCTTGTTTCTGGAATCATCGGTACCGTATTGGAAGTTACGTGAATCCATCCTGAAAAGAAAAAGACTTCGAAGCAGATTGAGTGTCTTGTTCAATCCAAAAAAATACATTAAAGCAATCCTACACAACCATACCATGAAGTATTAAGCAATGATCGAGCAATACTAATTCAATTAGCAAGAATCAATATACTTCTTCTACTATTGGAACACATCCACTTTCAAATATTTCAAACAATCCTAATGAAAATTTTCAAAAGAAATTGTAATCAAAACCAATGGAAATTGAACCAAACATATCATAGCAATCCATATTCATTCATAAAGCATTCCACATTCTCAATCAAGCCAAACAACTCAATAGAACCATCCAAATACCACAAAACCCTAAATCCCTTTTGGAAATTCAAACCGAACTTATCAAAATTGAACAATTCGACATAAATCAATAAAAATTCATATGCATGTATCAAAAACCATCAAATACATGTAGTGAGGCCATTATCAATCAATTCCAATCCCTAAAACAACCAAAATCTAAAATCCCTAGAAACCCAAAAATTCTCGGAATTTCAAAGAGGAATAGGGTTTTATACCTTGCTTGAATCGAAAAACTGGTTTGAGATTCAGAAAGAGTTTGAAAGTCGTGTTGATTAGGCTCAAGAAACTCGAAAATTGGTTGAGATTTGGTGGAGATTTAGTAATGGAGATTTTGGAGGTTTTGTAAAAGTTTGAAGGTGTTAATGGTGGAATGGGGTTTAAAAATCGAGGGGGGGGGGGGGAGAAGAAGGGGTGAAAAATCAGTTCAATTCGAGTAAAACCGGTTTAATATCTAAAATCCAGTTCAATTTAAGTGATTTTCGACGTACCTGTTCGACAGATCGATTGATATGAGCAACGATCGATCGATCGATTTGAACCCTTGACCAGACCTTCCTCTTTTCTGAACTTCTGAAACACTTTGAACTCAAAACTAAAAGTTAATAATTAGTAAACCTAAAACTAAACTGACTCAAAACTTGAAATGCTAAACTAAATAAAACTCAAAACAGTGGGTTGCCTCCCACTCAGACCTTGTTTAACGTCATGAGCCTGATGGTACTTACCTCTAAACGGAGGTTGGATCAACAAGAGAAATCTCAGATTCCTCCAGAAGATATGAGGCAGCTAGATAAAGCTTAAGCCTTTGCCCATTCATCATAAAGTCTTGGCGATTGTTAAGCACAACCGCACCATATGGTTTCACTTCTTTTATCACAAACGGTCCAGACCATCTAGACTTCAACTTTCCAGGGAAGAGTTTCAATCGAGAATTGAACAGCAGTACCTGATCACCTGGTTGACAATCTCGTGGAATGATTTTCTTGTCATGTGCAGCCTTAGTCTGTTCCTTGTATATTATGGAGTTCTCATAAGCTAGGTGACAAATCTCTTCAATTTCATGCAACTGAATGAGACGTCTTTCTGCTGCGGTCTTTATGTCAAAGTTCAGCAACTTGACAGCCCATGCAGCTTTGTGCTCCGATTCTACAGGTAGGTGACAAGCTTTACCATAGAAAAGGTTGAAAGGTGTAGTACCAAGAGTGGTCTTGAATGTAGTTCTGTATGTCCATAGAGCATCATCTAGCTTCAAAGACCAGTCTTTCCTAGACCCATTTACCGTTTTCTGCAAGATAGCTTTGATTTCCCTGTTTGAAACCTCCACTTTTCCACTTATATGAGGGTGATATGGTGATGCAACCTTATGCTTCACTCCATGCTTCCTAAGCAATCAATCAAAGACCCTATTGATGAAATGAGTACCTCCATCACTGATGACAACTCTAGGAACACCAACCTGGGAAAAATCACAGACTTTAACATCTTTAGTACCACTTTCTCATCATTAGTGGGGCTAACGATTGCTTCAACCCACTTAGACACATAATCAACAACAACTAAAATATAAAGGTTATTTTTAGAAACATGGAAAGGACCCATACAGTCAATTCCCCAGACATCAAAAACCTCTACTTCAAGAATGAAGTTTTATGGCATCTCATTTCGCTTTGAAATGTTCCCTTGTCGCTGACACGAATCACAACAAGAGATATAGGCATGAGTATCCCTGAACATAGTGGGCCACCAGAAACATGCTTGGAGTACCTTAGAAATCGTCTTGAATGTAGCAAAGTGAGTAGCATAATTTGAACCATGACAATGATACAGTACATTCTGAATCTCCTCTTCAGGCAGACATCTACGAAACATACCATCTTTACAAAGCTTGTAGAGATATGGTTCATCCCAGTAGTAATGTCTGACATCCCTTAAGAACTTCTTCTTTTGGTAACCTGAGAAATCATGTGGTACAACATCAGCAACTGAGTAGTTAGCAAAATCTTGAAACCAAGGAGTAATCAAATCAGTCTTATGGAGTCTAGGGATGGAGAAATTCTCATCCGCGATGGTGCTTATTGCACAAATGCGTTCCTCTAGAAAAGAATCATCTATAGGAACATCTTCTTCGACTTGAAGTCGGGAAAGATGATCTGCAACTCTGTTTTCAATGCTCCGCTTGTCCTTAATCTCCAAATCGAATTCTTGCAAAAGCAAAATCCAACGTAATAATTTGGGTTTAGCATCCTTTTTAGAAAGGATATACTGCAATACCGCATGATCGGTGTGGACTACTACTTTGGATCTTACTAGATAGGATCTGAACTTCTCAAAGGCAAAGACAATCGCTAGGACCCCTTTCTCTGTTGTTGCATAATTGCGTTGAGCTATATCAAGAGTCCTAGAGGCATAGTAAATGACGTGAAGCTTCTTATCTTTTCACTGTCCAAGAACAGCTCCCACAACGAAATCACTTGCATCACACATCACTTCAAAGGGCAAATCCCAGTCAGGTGGTTGCAAAATTAGAGCACTTACCAAAGCTTCTTTGATCTCTGAAAAGGCAGATTGGCAATCATCATCCCATTCAAACTTGACATCCTTGCAGAGCAGCTTCGTAAGGGGTCTAGCAATCTTCGAGAAGTCATGAATAAATCTTCTTTAGAAGACTGCATGACTTAGGAAGCTGAAAATGTCCTTACCTCACTTAGGTGCTTGCAAGTTAGTCATCACTTCAATCTTAGCCTTATCCACTTCAATCCCTTTCTCAGAAATCTTGTGTCCTAACACAATCCAATTCGTCACCATGAAATGACACTTCTCCTAGTTCAGCACTAAATGCTTCTCCTCACATCTTTGAAGAACCCTGCACATGTTAGCAAGACATATATCGGAAGAAGAACCATAGACAGAAAAATCATCCATGAAAACTTCCATGATATCTTCAACAAGGTCAATAAAGATAGACATCATGCATCTCTGAAAAGTTGTTGGATTATTACACAAACCGAAAGGCATCTTGCGATAAGTATAAATACCAAAAGGACATGTGAATGTCGTCTTCTCCTGATCGTCTGGGTGAATTGGAATCTGAAAGAAACATGAATAACCGTCTAAGAAACATTAGTAAGGGTGATTAGCCAATCTCTCTAACATCTGGTCAATAAAAGGTAAAGAAAAATGATCTTTGCGGGTCGCAACATTCAATTTCCTATAGTCAATACACATTCTATAACATGTAATAGTTCTAGTTGGAATCAACTCATCGTTCTTGTTCTTAACCACTGTTATCCCCCCTTTCTTAGGAACTACATGAACATGACTAACCCAAGTACTATCAGATATAGGATAAATAATACCTGCATCTAGAAGTTTCATTATCTCTTTCTTAACAATCTTTCAAGTTAGGATTTAGCCTTCTCTGATGTTCTACAGAAATCATAGACTCATCTTCTAAATGTATCATATGCATTCAAAAGTCTGGTGAAATCCTTGTGATATCATCTAAGGTATAACTTAGAGCTCTACGATACTTTCTTAGCTTAGAAAGAAGTAAGGTAGTCTCTATGTTATTCAAATCAGCATTCAGTATCACGGGATAAGTAGAATTAGGACCTAGAATTGCGTACCTTAGCCCGGCTGGAAGAGGTTTAAGTTCCAGTTTTGGAGTTTTCAGCTCGCTCCATTCATCAGTAAGGGGGTGCAGGGTACGGTTTGGGTGGAGACTTAGCAGCTGTCTCCAATGATTCCACTTGGTTGGTCATCTTTTCAATACTCCTACAAGAGTCTAACATCCTGGTATAACATGAAACGTCATCTCTAAGGGAAAAAGACTCCTCAGTAGCGTTAGTCAATGCAATCTCTAAAGGATCGTCAAGTAAAAAGTTATCAGAAACTCCCTCAATAGCCTCTGTGATGGTGTCCACCCAAAAGAATTTGGCATCTCGGACTGGTTTCTTCAAAACGTCTTGTAGATTGAACTTCATGACCATATCATCGAGATGAAGATCGATCTTGCCTTTCTTCACATCAATAATAGCTACAGTTGTTGCTATAAAGGGTCTTCCCAATATGAGATGATCTTTTGGTTCTTCTCCAAGCTCTAAAACCACGAAATCGGTTGGTACAAAAGCTATCCCAATCTTCACACGAAGGTTCTCAAGAACTCCTACGGGATATTTCACATAACGGTCAGCAAGGATGAATGAGATCTTGGTACCTTTTATATCCGTCATACCCAACCTTTTAGCTATAGAAAAAGGCATAAGATTCACACTGGATCCCAAATCACAATCTCTACTGATAGAACAAAGCTTACTGGATGTCCAAGTTTCTTAGGCATACGGTTCAGGAGTATCGAGCTACATTCTTCTGTGATTATCATTGCTCCCTCTTTTAAAGTGATCTTTCTTGTGAGCATGTTCTTGAAATATTTCCTTAAAGAAGGAATCATTTGACAAGCATCAGAGAATGGTAATCGAACGGTTAATTCCTTTATCATCTCTTTGCACTTTTCATCTTCTAGATCTTTACTAGACTTTTTCGGTTGCACTGGGTACGAAACCTTAGGTTTTTAAACTCGAACTAGAGTTTCAGCATTCTGGGGAGTTGGATCAATCGATCCATGTTTGGATTGATCGATCTCTTTAGTTTTCAAATATGTGATCGACGGATTGATCGATCCATTGGGGATTGATCGACGGATCGATCGATCTAAACTTTCGTAACTCCCTGCCTTAATAGGATCGATCGATCGATCTAGAGAATCTGGATTTCTCTGAATTTTTAGATCGATTGATCCATGCTTGGATCGATCGATCTTAACGTCTACATCTTTTCCTGATTTTTCCAAAATCGCCTTTTCTGTAGGTTTTTCAGTTTCTTTGACCAGAATTTCATCAGCTTTTTCCCTTAAAACCAGAGAATTTCCACTTCTCAACATAACGACATTCACAAACTCCTCTTTGGAACTTGATCAGACATCCCAGAAAGAAAACTTTGTGGTCTCTTCACAACTTCAACGGTTTGAACTACTTGAGTATCCAAATGCTTGATATGAGTAGACAAGCTTTCAAATTTTTGATTCAAATCATCGTATATGCTATCCATCTTACCATTTAAGTTCCTCTTGATTTGTTGCTGACCTTCGAGTATCCTTTTGAGCATATCTTCCATCTTGTCCTCTTGCGGAGCTTGAGGTGGAGGTGCTTATTGATAAATAGGCGGAGATTGCTGTTGAAAACTGCCTGAATTGTAGTTTGGAACAAAGCTCATATTCCGGTTTCCTTGTAAACCATTCCCTCCAGCGTTTTGCACAAAAGCCTTATGGACAAAGCCTTTGTTGAACCCTTGATTGTATCTTTGGTTGAACACTCTTTTACCTTGGCTATTTATGTAGCTCACTTCTTCTTCTAGAACTTGAGGTGCTTGAAGAGAAAAACAATCCACTTCAGTTTTCTCTACGTCTTCAAACAACAACAATTGTTTCTGATTATTGAGAAGTTGAGTAAGAAGCATTATTACATCAGCCAGTTCTAAGGATTATGAGTCAGATGATCCTCCTTTTTTATCCGAATTTGGACAATGGTTACTGCTACTCGCAACTAAGTTGCCTATAAGCTGATATGCTTCATACACTGGCTTGGTCATAAAATCTCCATTACTAGGTATATCCAAAGAAAGCTGATATTGCTGCTCAATACCTCTGTAAAAGGTCTTTAGAAGATTCAGCTCGAAAAATCCATGATGAGGACAATCCCCAAGATACTCCTTGAATCTATCCCATGCTTCATAGAAAGATTATGAAGGACCTTGAGGAAACTGAGAAATCTGGTTTCTCATATTATTATACCTAGTAGGAGTGTAGAACTGATTCAAGAACTTGGATTTACAATCATCCCAAGTTTCTATGGAGTTAGGTGGTAAAGATTTTAGCCACCTTAGAGCTCTGTTCGCTAGCGAGTGATTAAAGAGCTTGCAATTCATAAAGTCCCGAGGGACTCCATCAAGCTGGACAGTGCTGCATATATCCTCAAAGTTGTCTGTGTGATCCATGGGATGCTCAGTAGGAAGACCACAAAAGTGACTCTGACGTATGAGCTGGAACGGGAAATTATAATCAAGTCTCTGAGGTTCACAAGGATGAAGAGCATTCCTATTAGTGATGAAAGCTTCAGGGTTGTTGAAGTCTCCAATAAGAACCCTGTCTTGTTGAGGTGGGTGATTGAAAACCTGTTATAGTGGGTCATTCAGCAAAATGACTTCAGGTTCCATCTGAGTACCATTACCACCTCTTTGAACTCCATGTGGTACTTGATTGCCTAATTCTCCTCCTCTTGTCGGATTGATAATTAATTTTCTATCTCAGGAGGGGGAGGTGGGTTGTTGTTTAACCATGTTTCTTCAACCGGGATCCGACGAACTAAAGGGAGGTCGTTTGGATCTTCGAGAAAGAACGAATTAGGAATGATGTTATCCCCCATCGTGTTGGAGGATTGAGAGTTCCTTCTTGCCTTCCAGATCGAGCGTTCTAGATCCAAGATGTCCTTGTTACCAGGGCTGAGTAATTCTTTTGACTTGTTAGATCGCTGAATCATCAACCTGTAAAAAAGGAAAATTAAGAATAAAGAAACGCGATTAGTATTGTAAAGAGAAAAATTCCTAGTCTAAACTCTAAAGAAAAATTAAGAGGCACTATTGGTCCCCGGAAACGGCGCCAAAAACTTGATACACTCAAGTTTTAACCCAAATATATTCACTTTACTGAAAATAATCCCCAAATCAAAAGACAATATTAGACTAATCTTCTCCCGAAGTATTAGATCCCTATTCTCAAATTACTAAAGACAAACTCCCACCGTATCTAGATAATTTGATCATGTATTTCAATTCAGATTCTCGATAAGTTCATAGGCCCCTAAGACAATACTCCCGCAAGCAAAGGCACTTATTCATCTAGATTAGATCAGACTTCTAAACCAAATCCCTTTGAGTTTATAATTCTATGATCAATGAACTAGTTAGCTACTCTAATTCATGCACAAAGAATAAATCAAGACTGAGAACCTAACGAATTTCAGTCCATTCTATTAAACCTTAATAATGAACCTGGTTTCCCCTAGGAAAACCCTAAAACCTAACAAAGAGACTACTCAGACATGATTGCAAGAACATAAATCATAGATTGAGTAAACATTGAAGAATTAAAAAGCCAAATTTTATATAAAGAAATCAAAGTTCAGAAATTCTTTCAAATATAGATGTAGATCTCTTCTCTCTGGAACTTCATCGATAAAACTTGTTCTAAAACTTATTAAAATCCCCCTTTTTATAAAAATAAGCCAAAAGGGCTTTTATAGTTTGGGAATAAAAGAAAATAAATCTAAATAATTAAAAACTAATGATAGATCTTGAGATCAAATGTGTCTTTTAGCTCGTTTTTCCTTCAGTTCGACATAGGGGATCGATTGATTCAATGATGGATCGATCGATCTAAGCTTCTAAGGGATGGATTGATCCAATGATGGAACGATCAATCTCAACTTCCATAAAACTTCATGTGCTTTGGATCGATCGATCTATAGTTTTCCTAGACTTGGACTAATCATTCTTCATTTGCACTTGAATTCTTCCAAAAATCGTCATTTTTTCTCCAGAACGTCCCAAACACCGAATTTCCTGAAAACATGCTAAAAACACAAGGAAAACACTCGGATAACAATAAATAATAGGTATAAATACCCACTAAAAGGTGATAAATCCGAGTGATATCAACTCTCCCAGACTTAGATCTTTGCTTGTCTTCAGGTAAAGCAAAAACCATATCTGAAGAAGAGGTTTGAAAAGGACCACACAAGAACTCTCAGAATCTCAGCAACCCAATTTCAAACATCAAAAATCACAAGACACCAATCCTAAACAACCACTGGAAATAAATTGTTTACCACCATATAACCAATGACATACTTATGATGTTAGTGTCTTTTCTAGAGTAGAACGAATTAGCTAAGACTTGTTGTACATATCTGATCGCCGGGTGGCGGATGCTCAAGCTTTTGGTTCGTCCGGGCTCAAAGTGGTGGCCGCTATTTCATCCCAAATTAACTCCACCTCCTCTGGGACATTGTCGAATCTGTTTGGTTGATACTTCATGCTGTTAAAGTCGTAGATACCCCATAGTTGGCCGAAAGTTAACTTGTTGATTTTGCCATCCAAGTCCTTAAAAGTTATAAAACCTCCAACAGTTCTATCATCTTGAACTTCATAGCAATAGGTAACTTCCAAAGAAGCCAGGAACATGAAAGTCGGCTTCTGGTAGGCTTCATAATTCATGGTGAGCACGCTGGATATCCTCATATCCTCCAGTATGTCTAGAACTTCTTCTAGGATACCAAGGGTGCTCAGAGTTTCTGTATCTGGAAACCTTGATCCTGTGAAGTCTAATTGCATCAACCTCCTATAAATTTCTTCAATCGATAGTCCTGTGAGCTGATGGGCATTCCTCTGTACGAAATTGTACCTGAGACGTTCAAGGTCAAGTTCACAACCGAACAGTTAGAGCCAGACTTCAAAAAGATGATTAGAGAAGTCAAGTTCGCGCATTAGAAAGTGTAGGAACCCAAAGTTTCAGAAATCCAGTAGTTCAAGTTAAGTTCGAGCAAACCGAATAGTTTGTTATTGAAAGCCATTTCAAAGTATAGAAAATTTCAAGAATGAAAGGATTAAAACCAATTTAGGCGATTCTTACAAACTTCGGGAGGATTTTAGTCGAACGTGAATGAGTAATTTGAAGTGTTTAGAGTGATGAGGAGTTAAGAGGTGAGGGACTCCCTTATATAAGCTCCTTGGTCGAAATTAGTGTGTGGTATAGAGGAGTGGATGTGTTGTTGAAGCATGTGGATGGAGTTTAAAGTGTTGGTATGTTGAGGAGGATTAAAGATGGTGTATATGTGGAGGAGGTTTAAAGAGGGGACATGGGGGTGATGGAGGTGTAAGAGTTTTGTTGGGGAATCTTGGAAAGGGGTGAGAGGACACTTCTTTGGAATGAGGTGAGTAATGGGAAAGTGGTGAGACAAGTTGAAGTGCTTGTTGATGGATGTGAAGTATATGGCTCGATGAGAATTGCTTGGCTCGATGACTTGGATGCAGCTCGATGGTGCTTAAAAATGGCTCGATCGTGATGTTTTTGCGGCTCGATCACGATCGTTGAAGGTGGCTCGATCCAAATGTTAAATTGGCTCGACCACTTGTTGTGCCATGGCTCAATCTTGATTTGAAAACGGCTCGATCAAACTTTGAAAGCGGCTCGATCGATGCTGGAATTCTTGGCTTGTTCGTTGTGAAGCTTTTGGCTCGGTCATTTTTAAAACTCGGCTCGATGGTTGTTTTGTCGTGGCTCGATTGGACCTAAACGCATTGTCCGAGCTTGATTAAAGACTCGAGCTAATCCAGTTCTCTTTCCACCTCAGTGCAAGACACCAAAACCAAATTAAAACTAAAATGCGTTAATTAAAGTACTGAAATAAAAAAAATTAAAATTGCATATGTACAAAGATAGACATGGAACTTTCTCCCAAGTGAGATTGTTTAGAGTCACTAAGCTTGACATCCTATTTTAAATTTATAGACCCTGAGATGGTTATCTAAGAAGAACCGAGGTCTCTTCTGAGATTGCCCTGTCTGCCATGTATGGTTTCGCTCGTTGCTCATTCACTGTGAACTCATTCCCATTTCTTCCAATCAAAGTAACAGCTCCATACAGTAGGACTTCTTTAACAGAAAATGGCCCAAACCATCTGGATTTGAGCTTTCCTGGGAACAACTTTAGTCTTGAGTTGAACAAAAGAACTTGGTCACCAACATTGATTTCTCTTACTAAAATCTTTTTGTCATGAAACGCTTTGGTCCTTTCCTTGTATATTTTGGAACTCTCATAAGCATTGAGCCTGACTTCCTCCAGTTCATGCATGTCTATTTCCCTTTTTTCTTGAGCTGTTTTGAGATTAAAGTTAAGGATTTTAGTTTCCCATAGTGCCTTATACTCCACTTTGACTGACAAGTGGCATGCTTTTCAATAGAGTAGTTGAAAAGGTGTTCAACCTATTGGAGTCTTAAAAGCTGTCCTATATGTCCATAGTGCGTCATCCAGCTTTGTTGACCAATCTCTCCTTGAGGTTCCAACAACTTTTGCTAAAATCGCTTTGATCTGCATGTTTGAGACTTCAACCTGTCCATTCATTTATGGAAGATAAGGTGTTTCTACCTTATGCTTCACTCCATATTTTTTCAATAGGTTTTCAAACACCTCGTTTACGAAGGAAGAACCACCATCACTGATCACTACCCTTGGAACCCCAAATCTTGGGAAAATTATGTTTTTGAAAAGTCTCAAAACCACCTTCGCATCGTTGGTAGGACATGCAATTGCTTCTACTCATTTTGAGACGTAGTCGACAACTACCAGNAAAAGGGGGGGGGGGGGGGGTTGAACGGTCCCATGAAGTCGATGCCCCAAACGTCGAACACTTCCACTTCTAATATTGGATTCTGAGGCATCTCATTCCTTTTTCCAATGTTACCTGCTATCTAGCATGAGTCACACATAGAGATGATACCGTGTGTGTCCTTAAACAATGTTGGCCACCACAGACCTGCCTGCAGGATCTTCTGAACAGTTTTGAATGTTGTAAAATGTCCTCCATAAGAAGAACCATTACAGTGTTCCAACTCCTTTCACTTCATCTTCAACTATGCACATTCTGAATAATCCGCCAGACTCTTCTTGTAAAGAAAAAGGTCGTCCCAATATTAATGATTTATATCGTTTAGGAATTTCCTCTTCCTATTCTCGTCGAAGTCCTTAGGGACTGTTCCACAGACCTTGAAGTTAACTACGTCTGCATACCATGGTGGTGCTTTTGTGGTCGCTACTTCACTTTCTACAAATGCACATGTATGGATTATCATGAGCTGCTCTTCAGGCATAGAATCATCAATTGGTACTGAGTCATCGATCCTCATTCTTGACAAGTGATCTGCTACTCCATTTTCAATACCTTTCTTGTTCACTATTTCCATGTCAAATTCTTGCAATAAAAGAATCCATCTCAACAATATTGGTTTAGTGTTCTTCTTTGCATAGATATGCCTTAGTGCTGTGTGATCAGTATAGACTATAACCTTTAAGCCAACCAAGTAGCTTCTAAATTTCTCAAATGCGAAGATGACTGCCAACAACTCCTTCTCTGTTGTAGCGTATTTTACCTGAGCATCGTCCATGGTTCTACTTACGTAGTAAATGACATGCACCTTCTTATCTATTTTATGCCCTAAAACTGCTCCAACTACATAGTCAGATGCATCACACATGATCTCAAGGGGTAATCCCAGTTTGGAGATTGGACTGTAGGATCAGATACTAAATCCTCATTGATGTGGTAGAATGCCTTGAGACATTCTGAATCTAATTCAAACTTGGTTTCCTTTCATAATAGCCTCGTCATACGTCTTGCTATTTTCGAGAAGTCCTTGATAAATCTATGGTAAAACCCAGCATGCCCTAGGAAACTCCTCACATCTTTCACTGTACTTGGTGGTTGTAGTTGCATCATGACATCAATCTTTTCCTTGTCTTCTTCGATCCCTTTTTCAGAGATTTTGTTCCGAGGACAATTCCTTCCCTAACCACAAAGTGACAGTTTTCCCAGTTTAAGACCAGATTTGTTTCTTCACACCTGGTGAGTACCCTGCACAAATTAAACAAGTAGGAGGAGAAAGAATAGTCGTACACAGAGAAATCATCCATGAACACCTCTACTATCTCCTCGATTAAATATGAAAAGATTGAATTCATGCACCTTTGAAAGGTGGCAGGTGCATTGCAAAGGTTGAATGTCATTCTCTTATATGCAAAAATACCGTAAGGGCATGTGAAGGTGGTTTTTTCCTGATCTTTAGGGTGGATAGGGATTTGGAAATCCACTATAACCATCAAGGAAACAGTAATAAGGATGGTTTTCTAGGCGTTCTAACATTTGGTCAATGAAGGGTAATGGAAAATGATCTTTTCTAGATGCAACATTCAACTTCCTGTAATCAATGCATATCCTATGTCTAGTGATTGTTTGGGTTGGTATTAGTTCATATTTATCATTCTTAATAACGGTAATTCCTCATTTTGGGACACAATGAACTAATGATATCCAAGTACTCAATGAGATAGGGTAGATAACACCTGCATCCAACAACTTTAGTATTTCTTTTTTTACTACTTCTTTCAGGTTAGGGTTTATCCTTCTTTTGGATTCAATGCTAGAGTAAGATTCATTTTCAAGATTAATCATATGGGTGCATAGGTTGGGAGATATTCCCTTAATGTCATCCAATGAATATCCTATAGCTTTCCTAAACTTCCTTATTTCAGTCAACAGCAAGTTCAATTCATCATCACTAAGTTCATCATTTACTATGACTGGGTATGTGGAGTTAGGTCCAAGAAAGGCGTACCTTAGCCCTTTGGGAAGTGGTTTCAGCTCTACAGATAGTGCCTTGAGTTCAAACGAATCTTCAGATATTTCAAGGTGCGGTTGTTTCCGCTTGGGATCAACTTCCTCAGTAACTGCGAACACCTGATCTTTTGACCCTTGAATGTCCTCGAATGGTTCATCAAGTTCCATTGGTGTATCTGAGTCCAATATCAGTTCATACAGCAACGATTTACTATGTAGGTATCCTTTATCCCCATTATTGGTTAATGCAGTTTGATGGTGATCCTTTTCATTAATCTCTTTGAACAGTTCACCAGAAAATTGATCCATCTTTTCAATGTAGAAAATCTCCCCTTCAGCAGCAGGTTTCTTCATCACTTCTTGAATGTCGAAGGTCATCTTCAGTTCCTTACCTATATTGAGCTGAATTTTTCCTTTATGAACGTCAATAACAGCTCTAGCAGTGGCCAGGAATGGTCTAACCAAAATTAGAGGATCTCTAGGCTCCTCACTCATGTCTAAAACCACGAAATCAATTGGGATTTCAGCTACTCCAACCTTCACAGGAAAATCTTCAAGGACTCCATGTGGAATTCGCACTGCTCGGTCTGCAAGTACCAGAGATATATTGCAAGGTTTGAAGTTACTGAAACCTAACTTCCTTACAACTGATAAAGGCATAAGACTTATTGACGCTCCCAGCTCGCACAAGCATTTGTCAAATGACAAAGGACCTAGTGAACATGGTAAGGTGAATGATCCTGGATCCAAAAACTTCTTTGGGATTAAGGTCCTTGTGATAATTGCACTACATTCTTCACTTAGAACCACCATTCCCTGAATTTCTTTTCCTCTCTTGGTGATAGCATCCTTCAAGAACTTCTTATATGGAGGCATCAAAGTGATTGCGTCAAGAAGAGGCACTTTAATTTTAGTGTCCTTCATATATTTCTCAAAGACGCTTTTGTATTTCGCCATGATTTCCTTCTTGAATCTAGAAGAGAAAGGCAACCTTGGAATTTATGGTGTTGGTATGAAGGGTGTAACCTTCTTCTGCATTGTAGATGGTTGCTCAGCATGAGGTGGCTTGATGATCACAACTGATGGTGGTTGCGATGGCTTATGAGAATTAATTATTGCAGGTTATTCTTCTTCAGTTTCTGTTAAACACAATCCCCCCCAACTAGGTCAACATTTTCCTTGGTGTTAAGAACAACCTATCGTGGTGATAACGCTTTCCAGCTCGGGTGACCCGCTTGGCTTGATGTAAGCGGCCTCTCCCTTCGGCTCGGGTGGTCTGCTCGGTTTAGGAAAAACACATCTTCGCTTCGGCTCGAGCGAATCACATCCCTGCTTCGGCTCGGGCGAATCGCACATCCTCTTTGGCTAAGGAGAATTTCGTTTCCGCTTAGGCTCGGGAGAATCTCATCTCCGCTTTGGCTCAGTGTCCTGCTTGCTCGGATGAGACAGAGTGACATCACCGAGAAGCGATGGTCCGGGATTCGTCACGAGGGCTTGCTGGGGCAAAGAGACGACACAATTTGGTTCAGGAGAAGGAGAAAAATACATAGAAGAAAGGAGAAGAGAAGAGAAGAGAAGAGAAGAGAAGAGAAGAGAAGAGAAGAGAAGAGAAGAGAAGAGGAAGAGATAAAAAAGGTGTGGAGGAGAAAAAAGAGAAATAAATGTATAAAAAAAAAAGAGAAACACTTTTTACCAACAAGTAAAAGAAATTTTTTGAATCAAAAGTGAATGATTTGAAAAGTTTCTTAGGCACTTGTTGGAAAAGTGAAATTCTCGCGGAACAGTGAAGAACAAATAAGAAAGGTGAAGCTTTGATCCGGAAAAGACCAATATCGACACCCAAAAACTGTTTTGGGACAAAAGTGACCGGAAAAAAAAATTCAAGCATAAGAATCAAACAATAATTCAAAGAAAACTCAAGAACAGGCCTAGAGAGAATAAAGCCTAAGCAAAAACCAAAAAATTGTTATGAGAAAGTTATGAGAGCAGCACTACCTGGAGATCTTCTTAAGGAGGAGAGAGTTGCACAAAAACCCAAAATTGAGGTGAGGAATGGGCTTAAATAAGAGTATGCAGATGAGTGATTTGGGAGAGGAATCAGAATCCAGGAATCTTGCCATTAAAACACAATATGCAAGAATATTCTGATTTCCAGGAAATTAGACAAATGACTTAAATCACGGACTGATTAAAATCATGTAATGGAAACTTCCATTACAGGATTGTGGGGGAAAAATGGGGGAATGTAAATTCCACTGGGTCGGATTCTCGGAATTTGACCTGGCTTAATAAGTAAATGGGCTTCCCAAAGCCCTCTTACGGGAGATGAGCCCGAAAGAGGGCTCGCGAAAAGATAGATAGCTTGCAAAGAGGGAGAGCTCGATTTTTCTGAGAGCTCGAGAAGAGAGAGAGCTCGCGAAGAGGGGGAGCTCGCGAAGAGGCAGAGCTCGTGAAGACGGAGAGCTCGCGAAGAGGAAGAGCTCACAAAGATGGAAAGCTCGCGAAAAGGGAGAGCTCGCGAAGACAGAGAGCTGACCCGAAGCGCGCATGAATAGTCAATGTTCCCATGCTGACCACCGAAAATCGCGCCTCATCCATGACAAAATTGGCAATCACGCAGGAGATTTCAAAAGAGAATCTCTGCAATAAATGTCCATAAAGAGAGCTCATATTTGGGGATGATCCTATAAGTAAAAGGGGAGAGCTCAAGGTTTTGGGGTTCCACAATTCATTTGTAAACTTGAGACAATTTGTAATAGAGATAATTCATAAATAAAAACAGAGATTTCTTGATCATTTTCGTACTTTTTCATATTTGTAACTCCATTCTTTATTCCCCTCTTATTTTAATCTCCAAATCGAATTCCTGTAAAAGCAAAATCCAGCGCAGTAATCTGGGTTTAGCATTCTTTTTGTTCAGGAGATACCTCAAAACCGCATGATCAATGTCGACTACTACTTTGGATCCTACTAGATAAGATATAAACTTCTCAAAAGCAAAGAAAATAGCTAGAAGCTCATTTTCAGTTGTTGCATAATTACATTGAGCTCCATCCAGAGTTCTTGAGGCATAGTAGATAACATGGAGCTTCTTATCCTTTCGCTGTCCAAGAACAGTTCCTATCGCATAATCGCTGGCATCACACATTACCTCAAAAGGAAAATCCCAATCTAGTGGTTAGATTATTAGATCACTCATCAAAGCTCATTTGATCGTGAGAAAAGCACCATGGCATTCATCATCCACTCAAATTTGACTTCCTTGCACAACAACTTTGTTAGAGGTCTAGCAATTTTGGAGAAGTCCTGAATGAATCTTCTGTAAAAACCTCAATGACCTAAGAAACTGCGAACGTCTTTTATAGACTTGGGTACTTGAATGTTATTCATAACCTCAGTCTTAGCTTTATCCACCTCAATATCTTTCTCAGAGATCTTGTGTCCTAACATTATCTCATTTCTCACCATAAAATGGCACTTCTCCCAGTTTAGCACCAAGTGTTTCGCTTCACATCTCTGTAGAACCCTGCACAAATTAGCAAGGCAGACATCAAAGGAAGATCCATAGACAGAGAAATCGTCCATGAACACTTCCATGATGTCTTCGATTAGTTCAGAGAAAATAAACATCATGTATCTCTGCAAAGTATCTGGGGCATTGCATAGTCCAAAAGGAATCTTGCGATAAGCATAGATATCAAATGGACAAGTGAATATCTTCTTCTCCTGGTCATCTAGATGAATGGGAATCCGAAAGAGACCTGAATAATCATCTAAGAAACAATAGTTGGGCGGTTAGCTAATTTCTCAAGCATCTGGTCAAGTAAAGGTAAAGGAAAATGATCATTGCGAATAGCAACATTCAATTTCCTATAGTCAATACACATTCTATGATTTGTAACATTTTTAGTTGTAATCAACTTATCTTTATCATTCTCAGCAACTGTTATAACTATGTCTTTGTATTTTCATAGTTTTTAGAAGTCATTTAGCATCATTTTTTAGGTCTTTTGGTGTTCATATGTCACATTTATAGATGTTATTAGCAAGTTTGTGATCTTTAGGGTTTTTTTCATTAGCATTTGCATATACATGCATTTTGGAGATTTTTCAGGATTTTCAGGAGCTTTTAGGATGATTGTTGAGAATTCAGAAGAGGAATGAAAATTACATGGAACGGAACCAGCTCAAGCGTAGATCAAGTCCGGACTCATCCAGACCGACGAGCCAAGACGAAGATGGCCAGATCACATCTCAACTTTTAGCTCGATCACCATCAAGCCAAAACCATCGAGTCAGGCTCGATCATGCGTATTCGGCACCTCAGCCCCTTGGCTCGAGCACCTCGGCCCATTGGCTCGAGCACCTCGGCCCATTGGCTTGATCTCCCCTAGGCCCAGCTCGATCACGCACACTTGGCCATCTCGACCCCCTAAGCCCGGCTCGACCCCATGATGCTACTCTGCTTCGACCTCAACTCTGGCTCGATCCCACGATCGAGCCACACCTTCTCTTTGCCTCGACCGTAACTCCGCTCGATCCACACCACCTTATCGGCTTGATCCCATTATCAAGCCAAGCTAAATCTGGCTCGATCCGGTGATCAAGCCAAACTGAATCTCATCTCGGCCAATTTCCCCACCTACTTTGGACATCTCGATTACTCTTTGCACCATTTCTACATGGGTCAATCACATGCACTTTTCAGCTCGAGCCCAAGCATACTCCGACCCGACCAACTTGAATCAGGATGGACCTGACCCAAGACCCAATTTAATGATTGTCTTTTATCTTTTATGCGTTTTAGGGCTTATCCTAAACACTATATAAATCCCTTAACGCCTCCATTGGGAAACAGTCTTTTTCTTTTGCCATTTTTAGGTTTTGTCTTAGGTTTATGTTTTCTCTCTTTTGTTCTTAGTGTTCTTCATTTTGAAACCCATATTTCTTTTAAGTTTTATGCTAATCTTCTATTTTCCTTTACTTTCTTGCATAGATTAAGGCTGTGAACTACCTGCTGCATGTTGATTTAAGTTTTGAAGCTTTTAATCTCGTTTTTAGTTGATCATTTTCCTCTGTTTTTAAGTTACTGTTCCATTGAAGTTCTTATTTTCTGGGTTGATGTTCTTGATTTTTAGATCTTCATCTTCTGCATATTTGTTCGTTTTTGTCTTTTTCTCCTGTGTTTAGGGTTTTATAAAGTCTGTTCTTCTAATTTTGCATCCTTCATGCTTTGTGAGTAGTGACTTAGGTTCCTTGAGGATGGGATAGGGTAGTGTTGTTTCCTTGTCCCTCATAGGTGTCTAAGCTTTATGGTTAATAGATCCCTTATGTTTCATTTCGCTCAATGCTCATTTTGACTTGACCCATTGAGATCTGATCTTGGGCACTTCAGCACCCGAAAAGTGTTTAATGAAGTGTCTGATCTAGGTGATTTCAGAGATTTGCATCCCCTCCTAAGGAATTAGATGCTTAGGATATGCATCTCAGCCTAAGGAATTAGGTGTTTGGGAGGCTTATTGGCTTAGGTAGATGGTTCGTAATGCCTATTAGGTATACTTCCGCTAACGGAATTTAGGTCTGGATATTATCTAGTTTGATTTCATTTGTCAAAGAATTGGAATTGATTGCTTATGAATCTATCGTCTAGGGATTAGGTCATTGTTTGAGGTATGTTAGATACTTAGGGAGTTTGAGGAGGAACACTACCCAATTATCCCATCCTTAGGGATCCTTTCTTTGATTGCATCTTTTACTCTTTTATTTCCTTTGTTTTTACTTCACTTGCCATTCACCCTTTACTTAAGCATGTTTCCCTTTTGTTTATGTTTTTAGTTCTTGCATGTTTTGTTTCACTTAGGACTTCATAGCAACCCCCATTTTCATATTTGACTTGAATCATTAGTTCTAATTGCATCATGATTGTTAGCATCACACCTGAATGGATTGACACCTTATCTATGCTACAATGACGTGATAACATTGTGGATAAGGAATCGAAACAAAAAATCATGTTATCAATTTGGCTTCGTTGCCAATTGGGTGTTTGTTTGCTACATTATGGATTTTGGATCTCATGAGATCAAGTTTCTTTTTACTACCATACTCACCTTGTTTTCCTTTGTTTCCTTTCTTTTCAGGTACTTGCATAGCTATGTATGAACCTGAGAAGCAGAGGACCAACAAACTTAATTCCCATCGTTGAAGATATCCGAGCTCTTAAACGAGAATACTCTCGAGTGAGACGTGAACAAGAACTTGTGGAACACTTAAGACAGTTGGACTTACAAATGGAAGACAACATTGAACGTGATAACCAACACACTATTGGTGCTGGTGACAACCCGAACACTCACACCCAACGTCATGGAATCAACCCACATGCTGTACAGAACAAAAACTTCGAGATCAAGCACAACTTGATAACAATAGTGCAACGGAAGAAGTTCCATGGTCTGCTTACGGAGGATCCACTCGATCACCTCGACGAGTTTGATCGCTTCTGCAGCCTCACAAAGATCAATGGTGTGAGTGAGGACGATTTTCAGCTGCGTCTATTCCCCTTCTCTTTGGGAGAGAATGCACATCAATGGGAGAAGTCTCTTCCCATGAACTCCATCACCACCTAGGATGCATGCAAGAAAGATTTTCTTGCCAAGTTCTTCTCCGCCTCTCACAAAGCAAGACTGAGGAATGATATCTCTGGTTTCGCACAGCGAAACGCTAAAACCTTTTTAGAAACATGGGAACGCTTCAAGAACTACACTATACAGTGTCCTCATCATGGTTTCAGCAAAGCATCACTCCTCAGCACACTCTATCATGGTGCTCTACCAAAGATAAGGATGTTTCTTGACACTGTAAGCAACGGCAACTTCCTCAACAAGAGTGTTGATGAAGGATGGGAGCTTGTGAGAAACCTTGCTCAATCTGATGGGATATACAGCAAAGACTATGACTGAACACCTCGAGGTGGTTCTACAACAGATGATAGCACAAAGAAAGAAATCAAAGCTCTAAATGAGAATCTGGAAAGAATACTCTTGGCTCAACAACATCAAGTACACTTCATCACTGATGAAGAACAGCTTCAGATTCAAGCTTGGGAGGTTAACCATCAAGAGGAAATCAGCTATGTGCATAATCAACGTGGCTATAACCAAGGGTTCATTACCTTCTCCACCAACCCTGGTCTCTCATACAGAAGCAACAACGTAAAGACCCCTCAGGACCAAGTGTACCCAACACTACGTCAGAAAGATCTTCAACCCTTCATCAACTATTCTCAAAAATGTGGTTTCCTTCAAAATCAACAACAACGAGGTAGTTTTCAACAACAAAAGTTGTTTTTCCTCCAGTTATCCCTACCAAACTACCTTCTGCTGCATCTTCAACCATTGAAGCAATGTTACAACAACTTCTTCAAGGTCAGGCCACTAGTGTCATGGACATCAAAGAGGTTTGGTGAACTTCACCATCGGATGGATTTTTCATTTCATGACATCTATGCAAAGATTGAAACACTTAACTCCATAGTCACGACCCTCGAAGGCAAGACCACATCCACCTCTACTTCTACAACCAATCAACTGCCTTTAACACCCCAAAGATGTTGTTCATTTTAATGTCATCACCATATGAAGTGGAAGGGAGAGCCGCTTCTCTCGAGCCGAAGCGGAGTCGTGCTTTTCCCGAACTGAGCGGGCCACCTGAGCTAAAGGGAAAGGCCAATTATACCAAGCCAAGCAAGTCACCCGAGCCGAAGCAAAATCTCGCTCCCTTTGACCCGAAGTTGATACCTTGGCATTCCGAGCTGGGTGAGGATATCATGACGCCTATCGGGTCGGACCGCACCCAAATTTTGTTTGAGTCGGGTACGCCTACACCTCCTATTTTGCCTCACTCATCTCCAATTTCGACTCAAAGCATTTCATCTCCCGAATCGGGTGGTACGGAGGTCCTTGCACTTACTTCGAATCGTGACGTCGACTCTCCAACATCGCGACATCCAAGATATGTTGCCCCCACCATTGAGATAGAAAGATCGTCTCTTCTGCCGGAATAGAACTTTATTCCGTGGAGAGAACCCGAGTTGACTCCTCCCGTCTCGCTCGAGCTGGCATTGCCGCGACAGTCCGAGCTGATTCCGAGCCAATCCATAAGCGCGTCTCCTCTTCAAGTACATGATTGGCTCTCCTTATTTGGTCTTCACCCCCATTCCAGGTTATCTCTAAATATATTACTAAGATTACGGAATGATTGTCGCATGCCGAGAGACGTTGAGCTTATCACTCCGTCTCCCTTAGAGGATCCTGAGGTAGTTAGAGTTGGCCTTTACTGTGCGTATGAGGTTTACTTTAGAGAGTGCAGAATCTCTTTTCCTTTGCCCGAGCTCCTTATCCACTTCATGCATGCTCTCGGGGTTGCTCTAGCTCAGATTTTTCCGAACCTTATTCGCACCATCGTAGGTTTGCAAGTCCTAGCTGAGGAGAACGGGTTTGATCTTGATGTTGAATCTCTCGTTTGTCTTGAGTCAGTGAGAGGAGTTCGCAACCAACCTGGTTTTTTCTACTCAATGTCGAACCCCCACTGCAGTATGCTCTTGGGTTTCCCCAAGAAAGACGAGGATTAGAAGCAATTCTACTTTTACTTCCCCGTGAATGAGTCAACTTTCGGTCGTCTTTCCCACTTAGCGATTTTGGATTGGTCCCCTGAACCCAGTTAGAGGAATTGGCTTAGGACTTTGATACTTGTACTTGAGTGTGTTTTATCTTTTCTGATTTCTAACATCTTTTATTTTCTTTGTAAAGCGCTGAATCGGAAGAAAGGAAATCTCCCTAAGCTCTCTCGTAATCTCATGGATTTTATTTGTGCTTGTATCCCGGCAAAGTCCTTGTGGGGATCGTTCACTCTAGTTAGAATCTTCGAATCCAATCTGCGCCTCAGGATCGTCGGGGAATCTTAGCGTCCGCCCCCTTCCGACCAAGATGCTGGTTTGTTTACTTCTTTTACTTAAGTATTTTCCTAAACTTACACATATGTCTTCTTATATGATGTATTTTGTTTCAGCTCTTAACAACATTCAAGACGTCAAGATGTCCTCCTACTGTGCCACCACGAAAGCCAAGAACGATGTCCCTTAGGATGCTAGCGTGCCGGCACGGCGTGAGGAACCCCCTGGTGCTTCCTCCGTCCCTGCTACCTCTCTTCCTGCATGCTCATAAAAAGGAGCAAAGAGAGCTGGGAAGGCTCTGATGGTGTCAGATGATCACTCGGCCCTAGCGAAACCGGGTCACCGACTCGTCATTACTCTACCTGCATCTCAGGACGCCCCTCATCCTGTTTAGGGCACTCTCTCCTCGCAAGGATCACTGTAGATGAAGCTCCCGGAACAAGGGAACGTGTGAGGTGACAGAAATATGAAGAAGTACGATTGGGGTTTCGACTATAAAGTGAACAAGTCGATTGTTTCAGATTCGGATTCATCGTCCCATCTCTTTCGTCACTTCCGCTTTGAGGGTTAAAAGGTCCCGGCGATTCCAGATCTCCCAGACGAGGTTATAGATCACTATAAAATATTCTCTAGAAGCATCGGTGAGGTAAATGGGACACAGCTTTTACCTTGCTCATCTACCATCACTTTGTTGTATTTTAAACTAAGTGTTGACAAGTTTTTTCTTTCTTCCTTTCATGCAGTTCTTAGATTGGTACAACACCGCTCTCGAGCTATTTGGCCGCCAGCTCACCGCAGCTAAAGACGGATCAAGCTTGAAATCCGCGGAAGATCAAATTGCCTCACTTACGGCGGAACTGAAGGAAGCTCGCAGACGCATGTTCCTTGCAGAGACCGCCGCAATGGATGCAAAGGAAGATCGGGTGAGATGCATGAGAAGTTCAAAATGGTAAGGTCCGAGTCCTTTGCGTATTATCAGGAGAAGCTAGCACTTGAGGCTGAGAAAGGTGCCCTCACATCTCGTCTCTAGGAAGCGGAGGCTCGTTCAATGAGCTTACTAGTTCTCAGGATATTGGCGCGACGCGGGCTAGAGACGAGGTGAAGAAAGCGGTTGCCGAGATGGTCCGTGATGGGATTCAGCAGGTGAGACTCCACATTGTTGCTCAAGGTGCCGCCCGAGATTCGTTGGTATACTTTCGCGAAGTTAATGCTAACCTTGAGCTCCTTACGAATATTCAGAAATGTGAGATCTCGGACCTCAAGGTGGAGCTTGTGATTCTTAATGCTTATAGCGAAGCGGCGAGGAAGGCGTCTGATGAGGCCAAAGCAAAGATTCACCCTCTCGATTTGGAGGGATTTTTGCGGCTTTTCTCAGGTTCATTGTCCCCACCCTCGATTCTAGAGGTTCAGCCTTCCTCTCTTGCAGCAACTCCGATTCTTACCCCCGATATGAGCTCGCATGTTCCCCCTCCAGAATCAGCCACCAATGTTCCTACCACCACTTTGACCGATGCATCGGTTCTTATTGATGAGTTTGGGTCCAACATCGGACCCAAGATGGATGAGTTGGTGGAGAAGATCCATGCTACCGTTGCGGAGGATCCTGCTCAGACTTAGGACCGCTTTTCCGCTTTTGCTTTCATGATTTAGAGACTTGCTTTATTTTCTCTATTTTCTTCTCCTTTCCTATTTTCTTATACTTAAATCTAAGAAAAATATCTCAAACCAAAATATTGAAGAAAATCAAAGTGTTTATGAATTCTCAATCTCATTGCTTAATTCTCTCTATTACAAAGTTCTTTCTAGTTACAAATGAATTTTTTCCAACCCCTAAACCTTGCGCTCCCCCTCTTATTTATAGAGTCATCCCCATTTATGAGCTCTCTTTATGCACATTTATTGCGGAGATTCTCTTTTGCATTCTTCTCTGTAACTGCCGATTTCGTCATAAGTGAGGCGCGATTTTCGGCAGTCAACTCAGAGGTGTTGACCACTTATGCACGCGCCAGATCAGCTCTCCTCGTGGGCTCTCTTCGCGAACTCTCTCTGCGAGCTCTCTCCGTGAGCTCCCTTCGCAAGCCCTCTCTATGATCTCTCCTTGCGAGCTCTCTTCGCTAGTTCTCATCGCGAGCTCTCGTCGCGAGTTCTACATGCGTGTTCTCCTTGTATGCTCTCCTCGCAAGCTCTCTTCACGAGCTCTCTTCGAGAGCTCTCATCATGGGCTCACTTCCCTGAAATGGGCTTGGAAATCTCAATTACTTAGTGAGTCGAGTCAGACTATGGAAGTCCGACTCGGGAGAATTTACACTCCCACAGTCACCACCTTTCAGTTTTATTCAAGTGAATATCATTGTTGCTCCTTTCAGCTTTACAACATTTTTTAGCTTAATTTGGACTCTTTCTTAGTGGTCCGACCCTTAGACCTAAAACCTTTTATCAGTTTTTTGTTCGAGTTCATCCCGAGCTCATTTTAATTTTTGAGCGCATGCTTTCGATTTGTGAACTCTTTTTTCTCTTAGCTTTTAACTTAGCTTTTATTTAGCCTTTAGCTTAATTTGGACTACTTAATAGTCCGACCCTTAGACCTTGAACCTTTTGCTAGTTTTTTCTTGAGATCATCCCGAGCTCCTCTTAATTTTTGAGTGCGGATTTTTGGTTTGCGAACTCTTTTTGTCCTAGCTTTCGGCTTTAAAGTTAGCTTTTCATTTTTGCTTTTATCTTAGCTCTTTTACTTAGCCGTTTCTAGCTTTTATTTTAGCCTTTTTATCTTAGCTTTAAGACTTGGCGGTTTTTTGGCTTTTATGTTAGTTTTTTTGTCTTAGCTTTATACATTAGCTTTTAGACGTAGCGTTTTTAGCATTTATTTTAGCATTTCTGGTGCTCGGATTGTGCCCTTCGAAGGAACGCAACCCCTGCTCTTTTTTTTACACAAAAGCGAAATACTGAAAATGTAAGTATTTTTTATTAAATTTTCGATGCGAACAGAGTACAGAATTTCCATCACGAACATAGTTTCAATGCTATCACGGACTCATATTCTCTCCTTTTGAAGAGCGATCTTACTTCTGTAACTACTTTTGGGCTCTGAACTTGACGCCGGTCATATAGCAGATTCGAGAATCCTTTTGATTTTCCCGGAGAACTCGTACGCCTTCTTTCATTGGGAACTTCACGCATTAGTGGTATGTAGACGGGACGGCTTTCATTTCATGGAGCCAAGGTGTCCCCAAGATGATATTGTAAGCTGTCGGTCGATCCACCACCGTAAACTCAACAAGCTTTTGTACTCCATCTGCAGACACCGAGAGCCTTATTGTTTCGAACGATATTTTTATCGTTCCATTAAATCCTGTTAGGGGGTTACACGGCCTCTTACTTTTGAACTGTTAATTTCTATTCGCTTGAGCATGTCAAGGAACATGACATTCACCGTGCTCCCTGTGTCGATCAACACATGCGATATCTCGCAATTTTCTCCAATGGCAACTTTAATGACTAAGATGTCATCATGAGGTAGGTTTAAACGAGAAGCATCTTGCTTGGTAAAGCTTATCTCACCCCTAGGATCTGAGGTGTGACTTGCTTTACCAAACTCTACTTTTCCTACGTATGACCCTGCCGAAGAGATAGACTCTCGGCAATGTCCCGACCCTCCTATGATGAAGTCTATTCTTTTCTTCTAAGGAGCCATCAAAGCACCTCCCCACTCCGGACTTTGTGCTATCTTTCTTACTTGGAATACTATATCTTCCTCGGGAGATTCCATCTCATGAACAACTGTCTCTAGATCGATCCATTTTTTCAGTTCTCCTTTGGCTAACTTCTTGTTGAGGAAGTTCTTGAGTTTGTAACACTCATGCATCGCATGTCCATTGCATTTATGTAACTCAAAGTAAGCATCCAGATCGTGTCCTAGCATTCGAGTACCTTCCTCGCTCTTCTGCTTTTGTCCTCCTTTGTATGACTGAGATACCATAAAACTCCTTCGGTATTCTTTGTTGTCGCTGTTTCCGAATATCTTCGGTGGGAGAGCGAGGAAGGTCCTCGAATGCTAGGACGCGATATAGATGCTTACTGTGAGTTACATAAATGTCAGGCTTACTGTGTTCTTCTTCTGGGGCTTCCATCCCGCGAACAACTTCTTCCAAGTCGATTCCACTTTTTCAGCTCTCCTTTAGCGAATTTCTTACTAAGGAAATTCTTCAGCTTGAAACACTCATGCTTGCCGTGGCTGTTGCATTTGTGTAACTCGCAGTAGGCATCTGGGTCGCGTTCTAGCATATCCAGTCCGTCTTTTCTCTCCTGCTTCCGCCCCCCTTTCTCCATATTGTACGAGTGAGACCACTTAGAGATTCCTCATAATTCTTTGTTTTTCTTTTTCTCGAATTTCTTCGGCAGAAAGGTAGACTCAAAAGCTCCTTTTACAGTCTTGAATTTCTTGGAGAGAGAAACTTTCTCCTCTTCAGCGATCATCCAGTTTGCGGAGCGATGGAGAGCATCCTCAATCGTTTCCGGCTTGTGAATCGTCAGATCATAATGCAAAGGGAACTCATGCCAGAGTCCGTGTTTGAGTGCAACTAGTGCTGTTGACTTTCTTATGCTGGCCACCTTCGCTTTGACGCTCTTGAAGCATTCAATAAAGCTTCAGAGTGATTCGTTCGGACCTTGACTTAGAGTCCAGAGGTCTACATCCGAGGATCTTTTGTCCATGAAAATGGAATAATGCTTCAGGAATGCTGTCGACAACTGTGTAAAGCTGTCGTTCGAATCTCCCTCAAGCTGGGAAAACCAATCGAGACCCGATCCTGTCAAATTTTCGACGAAGAGTCTGCAGTACCCTGCATCTTTCTCCTCTTCGCTGAAATGTGCTCTGGTGGAGGCAATCATGAAGGCTGTCATACGCGACTTTGGGTCTCACTTTGCTTCATAAATAAGGAATCTTAACTTTCCGGTGTCTCTTAACCGTGCGTCTGCAATGCGTGCGGTGAAAGGAGTCCTCTCTGTCTCCACGATCACGCGGTCGATCTTTAGGGCCACGCTGGCGACTCTGTTGACCTTTGATGTCACTGCGAGGATTTTGGTATTCGCCTTATCAATAGATCTTTGGAGTGAGTCGTACTCGCGATCCCTTTGCTCATGTGAAATCCTTCCTAGGTTGTCTTCGGCTATCCTTACGGAGCTTGGAGTGTGCAGCTCTCTAGTGTCTCCTTGGGTTCTCTGGTTCCCATCTCTATGGTTTGTGTCTAGCAAACTCTCGCTTCTCCGTTGCAAGGGCGGAATGTCCTCAGTTCTCCTGCTCAATCTAGTGGATCGTCGCTTCTCCGGTTCGGACCCGTAGGGTTGCCAGCTCTCCTAGTTGCGCCCAGGAGCTCCTCGCCTCCTCAGTTCGGATCCGTAGGGTCACCAGCTCTCCAATTTTCTTCCAGCGAGGTCTTGCCTCCCTGCTGCGAGGGCAGGACGTCCTCAGCTCTCCTGCTCAGATCCAGCAAACCATCGATTCTACGGTTCAGATCTGTAGGGTTGCTAGCTCTCCTGCTTGCGTCCAAGAGCTCTTCAGTTCTCTAGTTCGGGTTCGAAGAATTTCCAGCTCTCCGGTTCTCATCCAGAGAGCTCTCAACTCCGAATCCCCTACCTCCTGCATTCTTTAGAATCAAGACCATCGGCTCGGTTCTCCTCATCAGGTTCGTCAGAGATCCATGGCGAACCTCCAGATCCGACTGGGCATTCGTCAAGGTAATGAGTCGGGTCGTCACATGCTCTTCGTGGCTATTGAAGCGAGAGATGAGCACTTCGCTTGAATCTTTCTGTTTCTCAGCAAATGCCACCAGCATTGCCAGCATCATCTTCAGCTTTGCTAAGGAGTCTTGGTTCACAACAGAGGCCTCGTAGTTCGTTGGGTCGACTTGCTGGATTCCGATCTGAGTATATGTTGGTATCTCCTTTCTTATTCTGGGCAGAGTGAACGTTCTTCAGCAAATTCTCTTGGATGTTTCCTCCTCTCCCCACAGACGGTGCCAAAATGTGAGAGCAAATTCCCTCACACCAAAATATCGAAGAAAATCAAAGTGTTTATGAATTCTCAAATTTATTGCTCAATTCTCTCTATTACAAAGTTCTCTCCAGTTACAAATGAATTTTTTCCAACCCCTAAACCTTGAGCTCTCCCATCTTATTTATAGAGTAATCCCCATTTATAAGATCTCTTTATGGACATTTATCATCCCCGCCCCCGGCTCCAGAGGTTCAGCCTTCCTCATTTGTAGCAACTTCGATTCTTACCCCCAATGGGAGCTCGTGTGTTCCCTGTCCAGACTCAGCCACCAATGCTCATGCCATCACTTCGACCGATGCAGCGGTTCTTATTGATGAGTTTGGGTCCAACATCGAACCCAAGATGGATGAGTTGGTGGAGGAGATCCGTGCTGCCATTGCGGAGGATCTTGCTCAGACTTAGAACCGTTTTTCAGCTTTTGCTTTCATGATTTAGAGACTTGCGTTGTTTTCTCTTTTTTCTTCTCCTTTTCTATTTTCTTACACTTAAATCTGAACAAAATCTCTCACACCAAAATATCGAAGAAAATCAAAGTGTTTATGAATTCTCAGTTTTATTACTCAATTCTCTCTATTACAAAGTTCTCTCTATTGCAGAGATTCTCTTTTGAATTTTCCTGCATAACTATCGATTTTTTCATAAATAAGGCACAATTTTCGGCAGTTAACTCAGAAGCGTTGACCACTTCTGCGCGCGCCAGATTAGCTCTCCTCGTGGGCTCTCTCTGCGAGCTCTCGCCGTGAGCTCCCTCATTGAGCCCTCTCCGCGAGCTCTCCTCGCGAGTTCTCATTGCAAGCTCTCGTCGCGAGTTCTCCTCACGTATTCTCCATGCATGGTCTCCTCGCGAGCTCTCTTCACGATCTTGTAAATCGCCAGATCATAACGGAAAGGGGACTCATTCTAGAGTCCGTGTTTGAGTGCAGCTAGTGTTGTCGACTCGCTTACGCCAGCCACCTTCGCTTTGACGCTCTTGAAGCGTTCAATAAAGCTTCAGAGTGATTCGTTCGGACCTTGACTTAGAGTCCAAAGGTCTGCATCCGAGGATCTTTTCTCCATGAAAATGGAATAATTCTTCAGGAATGCTGTCGACAACTATGTAAAGCTGTCGTTCGAATCTCCCTCAAGCTGGGAAAACCACTCGAGACCCGATCCTGTCAAATTTTCGACGAAGAGTCTGCAGTACCCTGCATCTTTCTCATCTTCACAGAAATGGGCTCTGGTGGACGTAATCCTGAAGGCTGTCATGTGCGCCTTTGGGTCTCACTTCCCTTCATAAATAGAGTCTCAGCTTTCCGATGTCTCTTAACCGTGCGTCTACAATGCATGCGGTGAAAGGAGTCCTCTCTGTCTCTACGATCACATGATCGATCTCCGACGCCGCGCTGGCGACTCTATGGACCTTTAATGTCATTTTGAGGAGTTCGGCATTCGCTTTATCAATAGATCTTTGGAGTGATTCGTACTCGCGATCCCTTTGCTTATGTGAACTCCTTCCCAGGTTGTCTTCGGCTATCTTTACGGAGCTTGGAGTGTGCAACTCTCCAGTGTCTCCTTGGGTTCTCTGGTTCCCAGCTCTCCAGTTCGCGTCTAGCAAACTTTCGCTTCTCCGCTGCAAGGGCAAAAGGTCCTAAGTTCTCCTGCTCGGATCTTGTGGATCATCGCTTCTCCAGTTCAGACCCGTAGGGTTGCCAGCTCTCCTGGTTGCGACCAAGAGCTCCTCGCCTCCCCAGTTCAGACCTATGGGGTCACCAGTTCTCCGATTTGTGTCCAGCAAGCTCTTGCCTCCCTACTGTAAGGGCAGGACATCCTCATCTCTCCTGCTTAGATCCAGGAGACTGTCGATTCTTCGGTTCAGATCTACAGGGTTGCCAGCTCTCCTGCGTGCGTCCAAGAGCTCTTCAGTTCTCTAGTTAGGCTTCAAAGAATCCCCAGCTCTCCTGTTTTTATCCAGAGAGTTCTCAACTCTGAATCCCCTACTTCCTGCATTCTCTGGGATAAAGACCACCGGCTCGATTCTCCCCATCGGGTTCGTCAGAGCTCCAAGGTGAACCTCCAGATATGACTGGACATTTGTCAAGGTAATTAGCCGGGTCGTCACATGCTCTTCGTGGCTATTGAAGCGAGAGATGAGCACTTCGCTTGACTCTTTCTGTTTCTCAGCAGATTCCACCAGCATCGCCAGCATCATCTTCAGCTCTACTAAGGAATCCTGGTTCACGCTGAGGCCTCCTGGTTTGCTGTGTCGACATGCTGGATTCCGATCAGAGTATCTGTTGGTGTCTCATTTCTTATTTTTGGCAGAGTGAACGTTCTACAGCAAATTCGTCTAGATGTTTCCTCCTCTCCCTACAGATGGCGCCAAAATGTGAGAGTAAATTCCCCCACACTAAAATATCGAAGAAAATCAAAGTGTTTATGAATTCTCAATTTTATTGCTCAATTCTCTCTATTACAAAGTTCTCTCCAATTATAAATAAATTTTTTCCAACCTCTAAACCTTGAGCTCTCCCATCTTATTTATAGAGTCATCCCCATTTATGAGCTCTCTTATTAATGGACATTTATCGTCCCCGCCCCCTGCTCCAGAGGTTCAGCCTTCCTCCCTTGCAGCGACTCTGGTTCTTACCCCCGATGGGAGCTCACGTGTTCCCTCTCCAGACTCGGCCACCGATGTTCCTGCCACTACTCCGATCAACGCAACGGTTCTTATTGATGAGTTTGGGTCCAACATCGGACCCAAGATGGATGAGTTGGTGGAAGAGATCCGTGCTGCCGTTACGGAGGATCCTGCTCAGACTTAGGATCGCTTTTCCGCTTTTGCTTTCATGATTTAGAGACTTGCATTATTTTTTCTATTTTCTTCTCCTTTTCTATTTTCTTATACTTAAATCTGAGCAAAATCTCTCACACCAAAATATCGAAGAAAACCAAAGTGTTTATGAATTCTCAATTTTATTGCTCAATACTCTCTATTTCAAAGTTCTCTCCAGTTACAAATGAATTTTTTCCAACCCCTAAACCTTGAGCTCCCCCTCTTATTTTTCCAGTCTCAAATGAATTTTTTACAACACCAAAATATCGAAGAAAATCAAAGTGTTTATGAATTCTCAATTTTATTGCTCAATAGTCTCTATTACAAAGTTCTCTCCCGTTACAAATGAATTTTTTCCAACCCCGAAACCTTGAGCTCCCCGTCTTATTTATAGAGTCATCCCTATTTATGACCTCTCTTTATGGACATTTATTGTGGAGATTATCTTTTGGATTTTCCTGCGTAACTACCAATTTTTTCATAAATGAAGTGCAATTTTCGGCAGTCAACTCGGAGGCATTGACCGCGGGCGCTAGATCAACTCTCCTTGTGGGCTCTATCCGCGAACTCTCTCTGCGAGCTCTCTCCGCGAGATCCCGTCGCGAGCCCTTTCCGCAAGCTCTCCTCGCGAGTTCTCGTCGAGAGCTCTCGTCGCGAGTTCTCCTCGCATGTTCTCCTTGCATGCTCTCCTCGCGAGCTCTCCTCGGGAGCTCTCCTCGAGATATCTCTTTGCGAACTCTCTTCATGAGCTTATGAATCGTCAGATCATAACGGAAAGGGGACTCATGCTATAGTCCGTGTTTGAGTGCAGCTAGTGTTGTCGACTCGCTTACACCGGCCACCTTCGCGTTGACGCTCTTGAAGCGTTCAATAAAGCTTCAAAGTGATGCGTTCGGACCTTGACTTAGAGTCCAGAAGTCTGCATCAGAGAATCCTTTGTCCATGAAAATGAAATAATGCTTCAGGAATGCTGTCGAAAACTGTGTAAAGCTGTCGATCAAATCTCCCTCAAGCTGGGAAAACCACTTGAGAGCCAATCCTTTTACATTTCGACGAAGAATCTGCAGTATCCTGCATCTTTGTCCTCTTCGCTGAAATGTGCTCTGGTGACGGCAATCCTGAAGGCTGTCATGTGCGCCTTTGGGTCCGACTTCCCTTCATAAATAAGGAGTCTCAGCTTTCTGGTGTCCCTTAACCGTGCGTCTGCAATGCGTGCGGTGAAAGGAGTCCTCTCTATCTCCGCGATCATGCGATTGATCTCCGGGGTCGTGTTGGCGACTCTGTGGACCTTCGATGTCACTGCGAGGAATTCGGGATTCGCCTTATCAATAGATCTTTGGAGTGAGTCATACTCGCGATCCCTTTGCTCATGTGAACTCCTTTCCAGGTTGTCTTCGGTTATCCTTACGGAGCTTAGAATGTGCAGCTCTCCAGTGTCTCCTTAGGTTCTCTGGTTCACAGCTCTCTGGTTCGCGTCTAGCAAACTCTCGCTTTTCCGCTGCAAGGGCGGAAGGTCCTCAGTTCTCCTGTTCAGATCGAGTGGATCGTCGCTTCTCCAGTTCGGACCCGTAGGGTTGCCAGCTCTCCTGGTTGCGACCAGGAGCTCCTCGCCTCCCCAGTTTGGACCTGTAGGGTCACCCGTTCTTCGATTTGTGTCCAACAAGCTCTCACCTCCCTGCTGCAAGGGTAGGACGTCCTCAGCTCTCATGCTTAGATCCAGCGGACTGTCGATTCTTTGGTTCAGATTTGTAGGGTTGCCAGCTCTCCTGCTTGCGTCCAAGAGCTCTGCAGTTCTCTGGTGCAGGTTCGAAGAATCGCCAGCTCTCTTTTTTTATCCAGAGAGCTCTCAACTCCGAATCCCCTACCTCCTGCGTTCTCTGCGATCAATACCATTGGCTCGGTTCTCCCCATCGGGTTCTTCAGAGCTCCAAGGCGAACCTCTAGATCCGACTGGACATTCGTCAAGGTATTTACTAGTTGTCATATAATTAAAATTAAAAATTTGTGATAATAAAACAAATGTACAAAAGAAATATAAACATAGGTTATTAGTTTAACTTAAAAAATTACAAAAGTAATGTCTTTTTGAACATTTTGTTACTTGCTTTTCAATTTTTTTCACCTCGTTACATATAATAGAAGTTAGTTAAACTACCATACATTTTAGTAAAAATGACTAGAACCATACAAAACTCTTTTTATTACTTTCACTTTTTAAATGCCCAGCGTACCCTTCTATTACGTTGTGACAAAAACGTATTTATTGGAATGCCATTCGCCACGTAGGAATTTGCTGACGTGTATTAATGAGACGACTTATGGTTACGTTGCAGTTGAGTTACTGAAACACGCTGAGTTAAGAGAAATTAGCTGACTTACGGGCATAAGTCACTCGCTCGTGACGACTTACTAGCAAAATCTGGCTGAGTTAAGAGAAATTAGCTGACTTACGGGCATAATTCACCCGCTCGTGACGACTTACTTACAAAAATTGGCTGATTTTTTTTCAAAAGGCCGAATTTACGGTCATAAGTCAACTTATGTAATGACTGACATACAAAAATATGGCTGACTTACGCTTTTTTGGCTGACTTATGTACTTCTGTTACAGTTGACTTATACTTCGGCGTGATGACTTGTTGAAAATTGTACTGAGTTATAGTTAGAGATAGCTGAGTTATGTTTCGCAGGCTGATTTAATGCAGCTAACTTATTGGATGTTAACACGGCTGAGATACCTCTGCTCAGCCGTCAAGAGCTGGATTAACGTTCAACTCATCATGTTTACGACTGACCTACTAGTGAAAGATTAATTACTAGAATATCATTCATGTCACCACTGATTTAGTTGACGAAAGGGCAGACTTATGGTTTCCCAGCATATTACAACTGATTAATTTGAGAAAGATTAATTACAAGAATAACATTCACCTTGCGACTGACTTATGTTGCATTTGATGGCTGATTAACTTGGACTGGGTTATGTATTGGTATTGCGGTTGACTTATCTTTTTTCCATGTCATCGTCCATGTCAGCATCTATGTCATGTCATCATCCATTGCGGATGATGATGTGGAAGGTTAAATTTGAGAGACAGGGTGTTGATTTTTTTTTTCTTTGTAGATAGTCTTACCGACTTCTTCATCTATCTTCTTCATCTTATTCTTCATCTCACACTGAGAGCGTATGGATCGGGTACTTATTGTTTTCCGGTAACTGGTATTCGATGATAACGAATTGAATGAGTCGAGGCATCATATTAAGCTGAGCTACATGTTCTCGAATAAAGCTTTTGAAAACAATGGCGCACGATACTCCACCAGTTTATGTCTCTAATACTCTACCGTTGCAAGGTTTTCTAAGCCTATGGAAAATCGAACCTATATGGGGACTGATGTCTCTGAATTTTAGTAGTTTTTAGAAGGCATTTACTCTTATTTTAGGATCATTTAGATGTGAACATGTTGAATTTATAGGACTTTACTAGTAAGTTTGCATTTTCAGGAAATTCTGCATTAGCACTTGCATACATATGCATTTTGGAGATTTTTCAGGGATTTCAAGAAGTTTCCGGAACATTAATGCACCACTTTTACATCGAGCCATTTTTTCCCTTTACGTCGAGCCGGCAGTTACCTTTACCTCGAGCCAAGAAAAGATGACATCAAGCCATCATTTTCACTTCATCGAGCCGTAACATTTCCCGCATTACATCGAGCCATGTCTTCACATCGAGCCAAAAATGTCCCCACCTCGAGCCGGCAAACACTTCTCATCGAGCCGAAACAAACTTCTCATCGAGCCGCATCATCCTCTTCACATCGAGCCATCATCTTCATCTCATTGAGCCAAGAATAATCCACATCGAGCCGACACTTTTCCTTTCACCTCGAGCCACACCTTCCCTTTTGGTCGAG
>OVBE01000572.1:0-47764 GCA_900406425.1 Iberis pinnata | reverse complement strand
CTATATCTTTCGTTCAGAAAAGATATATTATGAATATATTGTATTATATAAAAAGAAAATGTTGAGGTTTTAAATATGTCCACGCCAAATTTCCCAAAAAGCTGCCACGTTGATATATATATATATATTATGATTAAATGGATTTTTTTCAGCATCTATAAACCGAAACCCGAAATCCGAACCAAAACCGAACCAAAAAAACCGAAACCGAAACCGAATCGTTCTTTCAAATAACCCGAACGGTTCCTATATATATCAACCCGAAAAACCGAACCGAAATCCGAAAGTATAACCGAAAAACCCGTATATGTATGTAATTTTGATCCAATAGTTAAGATTTTAGGTAGACTTTTAGTAAGGTAACTAGAATATTTATGGATTTTTGTCTAATATTTCGGGTTTTTTATTGGATTAACTTGGATTTTAGCTAGGTTGTTCGGATAATTTGGATTTTTTATGGATATTTTAGATTTTCGGTTCTATTTCGGATCCTAATAAAAATGAAAAAACCGACCCGAACCCGAATAGATACGAACCGAATCCGAACCGAATTTTTAAATAACCCGAACGGTTCCTATATGCCCCTAACCGAATAATCCGAAATCCGAATCACCCGAACCGAAAACCAAACGCCCACCCCCGGAATGTTGTTGATATATGATGCTTATTGTCATATGCGTTGTCTAGTTACGAATGGTGACTGGAGACAATATTCAACAGCGAAATCAAGTAATGCTTTGGAGTGTGGTATAATTGATTCAGATACAGAAGCAGTTGAGCCTACAGGTTTTATGTTAAGATGTCATTAGATTTTGGTTTGCAATTTCGGATGAATTGGGTCTTCTCTACCGTAAGTCCTCCACTGAGAGTATAATCGTCGACATAATTCGATAGATTCCAATTTCAAATGCATTCGAAACGGTTTCTCTGCGGTTGTATACTGGGATTCAATTTTCAGGGAATCGAAGATACAACACTGCGGGCAATTTTTAGTACTAAGAAAATAGATTTTATTTCGACTCCGCTTCGGTTTTATCACGTTTTTAATTGTTACCTATCGTATTTTTAAATCCGGTTTTTACCGTCCTATACTGCCAAAACGATCTATCAACAGTATGTATCAAACGAAAAAAATTTGGACATTTTATTGTTCTAAAGTATATATTTGGTTTACAAATAGGTTACAAGTTTTATAAAAACTAAAACGATTTGAACTCATATGAAATACCGTTTAATTTTAATTTAATTCGGTTTCGCTTTTTTTATTTTGGTTATGATCCAATTTTTCGTTTTAAGTCATTTTTAACATCAATAATAATTTATTTGGCATTTATTTGTTTAATACACCATATATATCCTTTCATACGCACACATAGCTATAAAATATGCCAAACTTACTCACCCATTCAAAACATTTAACAGTAATACTATATATAACGATTTTAAAAAAATGTAAAACTATAACCAACCACAATGATGTTTATAATATCCTAAAATAAGGAAATAAAAAGTTTCTGTGGGAAATTTTTAAAAATAGTAAACCACCAAATGTTTATAAGAGAGATTACCACTAAGATGCGACTGGTTTTGAAGTGGCTTTCTTAATAGCTTCTGCATAAGTCCTGTGTTGGTATGTTAAAGTTGACTCAAGCAAGTCCCATAGAGATGTCTTTGGGTTCCATCCTAATTATATTGTCCAGACCAAATATTAGATAAACAAGTTGGTTATAATTTGAAGAGATCAAAGCAAGGAACTAACCAAGTTGACGATTGATGATGGTCATGTCTGGGATTCTTTTGTCACTATCATCATAACCTTCTCCATAAAATTCTTTAGAGCTTACATCTATTGTTGGACTCTCTATAGCTGTCTCTCCACTCACTTTTGAGTATACCTGTTTGTTTTTTTTGTTGAATATTCGAACTTACGATGGTATATCGAAAATGAATCAGTTTGTGACTATGTTTTCTCACCTCAGTCATCATTTCAGCAAGTTGTCTTACTGTTACTTCATTGTGTGGATTGCCTACATTGAAGATATGCCCATTGGCTCTTTCTGGATTTTCCTGATAAAGACCCAAACGTAATTCAGAGATGCAAGTCCTTTGATAATATTAAAAGGAACAAGCAGTGAATGAAACTCACAATCATTAAAAGGACAGCTTCGATAGCATCTTTGATGTAGATGAAGGTTCTCTGTGATTCTCCACCATCAACAAGCTTTAGAGGCTCACGTCTCAGAAGGTTCTGAAAATATCCCAAAAATAAATATAAGCTACAACTAAGAAAAGAACTTAAGTTAGTAGACTGAGTTTGTATATACTTACGTTACTAAAGCATGCTAGAACACGAGGGACACCCTCACTAGGACCATCAATGCCAGGGATGAAATCCATCCTCGGACCAATCCAGTTAAAAGGCCTTACAATGGTGAATTGGAGTCCGTTCTCAGCACCCTCAGCTGCAACCACAAACAAGTAGACTTGAGAACCTTTTTGTGTATAAATACATTCAAATTCTCTTATCATGTAAGCAAAACTACATACCGTAGACAAGTCTTTCAATAAGTTGCTTTGCACAAGCATATGACCACCTCTGCTTCTCGATAGAACCAAATATACAAGGAGATGTATCTTCTTTTAGTACATAAAATTCAGGATCCTGTAAGAAAAAACAACGCAACCATCATTTTATTAGTAAAAGAAAAACATATAAAATACAGAAACACACAAGAATTTTTCCTTCTAATAAGAAAACTTAGCGGGAATAATTCCGCATAAGCTCAAAACCATACTTAAGCTAATTTCAGGAAAGAAGACTACATTTCGTCGATATACTATAACAACAAGAGAATACATAGTTTCTGTAAATGTTTCCAGGCGACGTGGCCAATTACACTAAAAACATAGTTTGTTGATCCACTTGACAACAACATTCAGCACAAAAGTGATGCTTAATGATCAAAGTGACGAGGAGAAAAAGGCCAACCTGACGAAGAGGATGATCCTTTGGAAGAAAGCTTCCTATAGTTTTTCCATATACTTCACAAGTGGAAAAGTGAATCAGACGCTTGTTGTTCTCTGAGCAATACTTAACCTATATGCCAAAACCAATGACCACTCAATGTCACAATGAATATATTGTACAAAACAGCAAAAGCAGAAAATCAACGAGAACACCAAAGGATATATACATACCACAGGGAGAGCATCGATGAAATTACTGTAGATAGTGTCAAGAGGACGTGTATTGTAATCTGCTGGAGTACAGATCGCGGCTAGATTTATCGTCTGCAAAGCAAAACAACAGATTAAAGAAGATATTCACAATCTAAACGCAGCTACAAATGGAAGAAAGCATTAAATGCTGAACGCAGAAACTGAAAATTCGAATCAGATCTGAGTCTATAATCATCAAAATCAACAAACACACTAACTATCACTTACAAAATTCCCAACCGATTTCAAATATTCCGCATAAGCTTGAACAAGAAATAGCAAGTTAACCGATAAAGAAGAGCTTCAAGAAGAGGCGAATAACATTACCAGATCTGCCATCTTGATGAGTCCTTCAAGTCTAGAATCATGTTTAATATTGATACGATGAAACTGGATACGACCAGTCCATTCAACCGTATCCGGTTCAAGCAAGTGCTTAATCTTATCATTATAAACATCGAGCGCGAGCACTTTGTGTGGAGTTTCAATCATAAGCTTCTCACAAAGATGAGAACCAATGAAACCACCAGCGCCGATCATACATATCGTCATCGGCTTAATCGGCTTGCCGTCCAGATCCAATTTACCGGCTCCATTCGCCATTAGTGTCGGTGGTGGAATCAGGAATTTGAAAATCGCGTGATCTTCTCACGCTTTCAATGATGATAACAAATGCAATCAATGAGTGAGAGAGAATTGTGTGAAAGAGGAAAATGTAGAAAAAGGGTTGGATATTTAAAGGCATGTGGAGGGAGGCGTATTGTTTTCTTTACTCTCAACCGCGTCAAATTTATGTTTATTCCGTTAAGTGTCATATTTTAATTATTAGAGTTAGTTATGTAAATTTGATTCTAGATTTAGATTTGGTGGGATTTTATTTTATTTTTCATTATATTTTGAACCTTGAATCCACATAACATAGGTTTTCTTCAAGTAGTATACACTCTTTTATCTATTATATACAAAATAGTTTTTTAAAATTTAGCTTTTTAAGGTAAAAAAAACAGAGTCGTTTTTCTATATGTTTTTTTCTTTGCTTCCAGTTCCAGTTTTAAGATAGTGTCAGCTTCATTTTCTCTCTATGTCTAATACTTTCAAGACGCTCGATGTTAGTGATCTCGTTTGTTATTCTATTTCATCGGTCGTTCATGACACGCGTCCGTGTAAACCTACTCCTCCAGTTGTCGTGTTTGACGTACTATCGTCGGCTTCGTTTGGAGAATGTATTCTATTTAGATTGAGTTTGAGAGAATTTTCTAAGCCGTTTCAAGAATTGATTACCTTTTGTTTGGTTTTTCTTAAGTTTTAGAAGTGTATGTACTTATTTAGTGTTGTTTTTCGATCGCTAGGTTTCAGGCAAAATTTTGATTCAAAATGTTGTAATTTTTCGTTTCAATCAATAAAAACGAAAAAAGTAAAAAAAAATGGGATGGTTGATTAGTGTCTTATGTTTAATAAAACTATATAAAAATTACGTAAATGATTTTAATTTATATTTAGTACTAGATAAGGTCCCGCGTGATACGCGGATAAATTTAAAATATTTAAATTAAAAATTATAATCCAAGTGATTATATATTCTAATTGATGTTAAAGTTAAAGTTTAGTTATTATTAGATTTTTTGTAAATTATAATTATAAATATCCAAATTATTAAAATTATGAGAAATAATTATCGAAATAGTTTTTGTACATTTTCTATTTTTGTTATTTTAATCTTATAATATTAATATTTTTTGTAGTTTCCATTTAAAATAATAATACTTATTTCCTTTTTATTATTCTATTATTTCAGAAAAATAAAAAACTAACAGTAGGAAAGTTTCCATTTGTTTAAATACTACGTTGACACATGTCATGATCTTAATAAACAATGACACGTATCACGATCTTATTAATTATAATTTTGCTTACGTGTCGCACTCACGTTAAACGCGTTCCGGATTATATAATAAGATTCGTTTTGTTTTCGAAGAGTTTGTTTTATCTTTAACATTTTATTACAAATAGTGTCAATATGTAATTTTCAATATATAACTAAAATAATTTTAACTTTTCTAAATTTAACTGCATATTTTTTTATTGATTAATTTAGAATATTTAATGCAATTTTTATAACAAACTTATGATATATTATAATTAAAAAACGAGAAAAATGTACATATGTAGCACACATAGTTTTATTCATTTTCGCATTTGTAAAAATATCATATATAGCTAATAAAAAAAAAAAATTATCTTGACGTAATTAACAAAAAAGAATTAAAAAAAGGAGAAACACAAGAGTGGACATAAGAATCAATTAGTAATACATAAGATTATACAAATACATAATAAGCTTACAACTATATGAGAAACAAACATTGTCTAATCTCTATGAAAGAAGCTACAAAAAGTGGAAACTCCAAACGAACAAAACATGCAAAAGCAAGACTAATTGTAACAAGTAGTAATAACTTTTATTACCATTCTCACTTCTGTTCTCTCTCCATTGTCCTGTATTTAGTATATCTTTACTTCTTCCTCCTCTTGTTGCTGAAACATTCACCTCTAGAGAACCTGTAAATGTCAATTTCAAGCATCATATATGATCAGGTATGTGTAAAATTTATGGCTTTTGCGCAGAACCGGTCCTGAGCCCAAGCAGAGCAAGCAAGCGCTTACGGCCTTTTTCTCAATTAAAAAATTTTAGTTAAGAAACGACCCATTTTTTAAAAAACTGTACAATTTTGGTGGCCTTTAGAAAATTTTAAAATCTCAGGACCGTCCCTGTTTTGCGGTAAAGTAATAATCAAACTCACAATCGTATTCAGCCCAACCGATCCGTTGTCGAACAAGATCGTAGATCACTACTTTGTCTTTAAGAACCAAATCTGCAAAGCAATCCAGAAGGATTCAATTGCAATGTGCCAATGTTTCAATTTCAATTGATCTAATTAGAAGAAAACGAGTTGTTACCGCCAAGGATTGTTATACGACGATGTTGCATTCTCTGGAAACCAATGCACCATATTGAACTTCCTGACTGATGAGAGTTGATAGCAAAAGAGAATGTATCAAAGTGTTTTCTTTTGGTATATAATGATTAGCTAAGGGCTATACAAGAGAACTATCTATACATGAACTTAGATTACATCCAATAGGTAACAATCATGACATCCCCAATACCTAAAGATTCTACATTTAACTCAAGGCTTAGATGTGAGTTAGTCTAATAAGAACAAACTAGAGAAATCAGACTAATGAGGCTCTAATTGCCACACTACAAGACAGCTTATGAAGTAGTGTATGAATATGCTTACAGTAGAAAAAATCTGAAGATAATCGCGGGGTTTTAAGACCATTGATGCACCACCAGCAAAGCTCAAACTAACTTCTGGAAAGACATCAACACCACTGCAACATGGATTCAAAAATCTTTTTAGCATAACCATTCAAGAGATGACAGCTTTATATATATATATATACACACATGAGATGAACCTTACCCAGATGAGATATCAAAGCATTGGTAACCCTCATAGGTAACAGGACGCCCATACTGTGAAACGGCATTCGAAATCTGCAGGTTGATAGGATAAATGTAGCACACGAGGACAGATACATCAACAATGGAAAAAACTGGACTAGATATGGCATATAATGATTTGGTGATTGAAACACTCACAGCTTGGACGAATGGACCATAAGCTTCGTCGGGAAGATAAGCAAGAGTAGTCCCTGTATCAATTATTGTCCCATCACCAGTAGCTGTTGTGAAAACAGATGGATCGATTGGTAGCATTTGACCGTTCACAGCAATGGTCTGCAGGTTCACATTATAATGTGGCCTGAAATATTTGTTTGCAGCATATTATCTGAATCAAGACGTTGGTTTATATTTTTAGTTTTCCTATCCAAAGAGAAATGAACTGCATTTTATTTCTATAGTTTCAGCTACAAAATGTCTATGTATTATATAGTTCCTATAGCAAAATGCATTAGCAAAACTGTATGAAATCTTGCATTCATATCTATATAATGACTTTCATAATCATCAGTTAAACCCTGGATCTACCTCCTTGTCTTACGAAACAGATTCTGGGAATTCCACGGAAGTTTAACTAGTGCTTTTATACACAAGATTAGTGTGTTATAGAACGATTGAGAACTCACTGTGATGGAACAAGAGGGGTATAGACAGTATCTGGCCTCTTAATTTGACCTAGAACCATTACACCTCCACCACCTTTATCTCCCTTTAGACAATGTGAGAATACTCGTGGTGCAAGTCCTTGCGTAGCAAGCTGTGAAATTACAGATAAACGCCCTTGGCCTAACCCAAAGATGCCATCTACTGCTCTCCTAGGCTTCTGTAAATCTCCAGTTTGTAAATTGCTACACCTGTTTGTCAACATTGAAGCCAAACATCAGATATACTAAAAGTTGAGACATATTTATCAATTATAATGTTATTAGCTTACCCGAAGACAAACGGAGCAGAGGAATTTACACTCAAGGTACTGGTAATAATAGTATCAAAGGACATGAAATCTGAGATATAGTAACCAGAAGTACCACTTCCATCACCATACTTAAACGAGTAGGAACAAAGATTGTTCGGAGCACAGCCCGATTCTGTTTGAAAACTTGAGTAACACCTCTGGTCTGAACATGAAACCAGTGAAGCTGAGGATGAAACTCCAGGATCAAAGAAACTTAGCTGAATCTGGAACCCCAAAAAACCCACAAATTAGAGGCAACATAAGGGAAGGATCATTAAGATAAAACCAAGACAATAAAAAAGCTCAAGAAATGTACTTGAAGTTCACTAGTCTTGGGACAACCATTGCAGGAAGTGCAGCTAACCCATAAAACATCACTTCCTGTATCAATTTGTACATTGAATTCTCTTGGAGGTGTCCCAAGTTTAACCTTTGTATAGTAAAGCCTATCATGAAAGCAAAACAACAGCAAAAAAAAAATCTTTAAAAGGAGAGGACAAGAGTAAAAAAAACAAGATCAAAAATAATCTAAACTCTAAATTTCACAAAAAATGAAATAATACTTTAGAATTCAGCTAAATTGGCAAATGAGCAAATAGCCCAATGATAGTCACCTCTGCATCTAATTGCTGCATCAACCAGGGTTCAAACTCATGCCGCTCTTAGTTGGGAAAGAACTATACACTAGACTACTAGACTATGACAACAAAGCTAAATTGGTAAATGAGCAAGTGGCCCAATGGTAGTCACCTCTACATCTAATTACATCTTCGAACTCATGCCGCTCTTAAAAAACTATCTAGACACTAGACTACTAGACTATTATGACAAAAAAAAAAAATCGTCTCGAATCTTTATTCAATTTCAAATCCAAATCCAGATAATGTACAACAAATTCCTAAAAAGTAAACACTAAAAATATATTCTAACAAAATTGAAATGAAAAAAAAAGTGGATAAGCAAACAGTAAGTACCCAACGAGAAACGGATCGGAAGATCCTTGAACAGGAAAATCAACAACTCCACCGATAGGAGATTGTAACAATCTACCATGACGAGCTAAATCAAAAGCCCTTAGTTGATTCAAACTAAGTTCATGATTAAGCGGAATCAATCTCTCCAGCTTGAGAACTGCGTCGGAGCAAGAAACCATAGTTGTTACGGCGTGTAAAAGCACGGTAGCGATGAATACTCCTGTAGGAGAATCCACCGCCATTTCTCGATTACAAACTTTCTCTTTCTCGAGAGAGAGAGAGAAAAACTGAGAAAGCCGTAAAAGTGAATGTTCTGATATTCTGATGACAGTACTAAAGTTTTATGCATTTTTGTGTGATTAATTTTTAATTAATTATGGAATTACGATTTTAATTAAACTATCATTTTTTTTTTGTTATTTTGGCGTTTTGCCAAAAAAAAAATTAGCGTAAAAAAAAGGTTTGATTCGTCGACTGATGTAATGTGTATGCTTCATTACCATGACGTAAACTTTCATTTCTCTTTTTACAAACAATGTTAAATCAAAGTAATTTCTAAGAAAATTACAAAATATTACGTACTTTCAATTAATCTGCAAAAACAGTTTTGGTTTTAAAATACCAAAAATTTTAAATTATAATTTAAAAATTTTAGAATTTATATTTTGTAAATCAATTTTAACTTGTTTAAAACTAGAGAAAATTGAGTGATATGGTATTAAAAAGTTTTATAATTTGCTAAAATGATACTTTATAAGAGTCATTGTATTCAGATATTTTTTCGTTTGGTGAATGATGAATTGTTTATACGAATAATAAATAATTTATGTGAACAGTGAGTTGTTGTCTATGTGAACGATGAATGATTTATATGAATGAACAAAAATACCTATTTTTCAAATAAAAAAAACAAAAAATACCTATTTTCCAAATTAAAAACAAAAAATATCCAATATACAAAATTACTCTTAAAACTAAATCTTAAAGTCTAACTAGTGACTTAAACTCAAAAAACTTAATTTTAAAATGTTTAAATCTAAATTGTATATTTTTGGATGCAAAATATTTTAGTGATATTTTTGAAACTATTGAAATGTGTAATAGATTTTTGATATTCTATGGAATTATTTTAAAATCAGTGCTCAAATTGTTTGGAAATGTTTGACAAAAATACATAAAAATTAGGCGAAGAAAAAAAGCATTGTTGAGTTACTTATTAGTTCGACTTTGTTTTCTCTTCAGCTTAACTCCAATTGTATAAAAATCAAAGATTTAAGCTATTAAACTCTCATATGAGTACAAAAAGCAAATACTAACTCAAAGAGAAGATTCTTCTCCATTGCTTTGAAAAATGCTGATAAACACCAACCGAATCAAACTGAAAAACCAAAAGATACGAAATAGTTTACTGTCCTTTCAGAGCCATCATGAAATTTTAATTGTTCCACATCCTTCAAAAGTGTAAAGGAAGATCACTTGTCTTTCGATACAAACTCCGGTTTATGCATCGATCTGAACATGTCAATGGAACCAATACGCGAAATCATATCAAGAAGGTGTTGACAAAACAGCCGAGCAACATTCTCAAATTGTATATCTAAAGAGAAAAGGAGTCTTTGTGATTAGGATGGTTTAAGAGCGAGATTAGTTTGGTTACCATCTCATTGATCTTCCAAAAGAAGTGAAGTGCAAGAGAGAAGTTGTGATACTTCTTCTGTAGTTGCTGTTCCAAAACCTTGCCATCTTATTCTCCCGGATTTGTCGAGTAAGATAATATATCTGAAACATAAACAGAACAATCAGGAAGGTTAATGCATTCTTAACTTTTGATGAAGTGGAAAGTTTATTTACCCGGTGAGAAGGTTAAGGATTTTAAGTTGTTTTCTGAAGTGATAATGGTCTCCAAATGAGTAAACAGTCTGCCTTTGGAGGACATTGTTCTCGCTGTTCTTTGGTTTTTGCAAGACCCGGAGAAGTAGTTTTTTAATGGGAGCTAGGCCTAGCAGCCATTTGTCTATAAATGTAACCTGTAATCGCAAGAGAATATATTTTGGTGACAAGAATGGGAGAAGAAAACAGGTTCTGTAAACTGCTCCAAGTTTGAATAGCACAAAAGGATTCAGAATCTGTACCTCAAACAACTGAAGATCTTTTCTGTCGCCAAACGATTCAAGAAATGGTTTGCTCCACGAGCTGATCATTGCCTGTCAGATAAACCAATCACACCCCAGCAGCATCATAAATTTGACAAGAAGTATGTATAAGGTCATAGTTATCAACAAGCGCTTCAGACAATTTCTTATTATGGAGTTTTCTGTACCTGAGAGCTTGCTCGGAAAGATAGACAGATCAATGATACTTTAGGAACAGTCAAACTATCTGTGTTAACCTCATTGCTGTTGGAAGTAATAGGCAACTTCATGCTTTTTCCATTAGGCAAAGTCACTGCTAATGCCGGAAATTTCATGGCTGACACACCAGGAATTACAGTCTTATTTGCAGCGGCGATCTGCAAAAAAACATCAATTGACATTTAAGGAACTTCATAAAGGCAGTAGAGGCTCATGAATGAAAACAAAGCAAAGCTTCCACACAAGCTCCACAGCTAAAGTATAAAGATTATCAGATATGAAGTCTAGTGGGAGTGCAACCGAAACAATATATACGATATAAGCAATCAACCCTTCAAAACTGGCAAATGTTTCCATTGCAATACAAGAACACAGAACTTGGGGATCTTTAACTATGGCTCCTGCCAATGAGAGACAAAGTGAAAGAAGAATCATCAGTATACCTTACCACCATGTTCTTTGAATTCTTTCATATCAGCAAAGTATCCCCGATTCATCTCATCATTACTGCCCTAAACATCATCAGATTCAACTAATTAACTTCTCATTGAGACAATCTAACTCGAATTTGATGGTAAACAAGAGCTAAATCGATGAATTAAGTTCAATCAGAGAAATATCCAACAAGAATTGAATCCGAATTAGAGGGAAAGCTTACAGTCTAGCACGTTCATCTTCAATTGCTTTCTTGTTCCCAAACTGAACAAAGCCAAAACAACATCGACAAATTATAGTCAAAGCTTCTCAGATAAGCTTAAACAGTAATTTCTCAGCTTACCTGATAAAAATCGAGGAAAGAGCGAGTGGTTAATCGAAGAGCTGGAAATTGCGAAGGGAGAGACTCATGATTCTCGTAGCGAGTAAAGGAGAAGAGGCCTTGATGCTGGTTTCGATACGATAGTGCAGAGATTGATCTACATTTCTGTAGCAGGATTCGATTCAACGTCGTCGCCATTCTCGAAGACCTTAAACCCTATTTGGTTAAAGTCGATAGAGTAATAAAAAGTCTTTTCTTCTTCACCCGCTAAGAGAATCATGGAGTCTACTTGTGAAAAGGTGAACCAATACGCTTGAACCGAATCAATTTGTGGCTAAACTATCAGACCGATGATTCCAATCCGGTTTAGATATGGGCAAACAATTACACTCGTTCTCTTTAAATTGGGATTCTTTTTTCTTTTCTTTTTTTTTTTAATAACAAAATTAGGATTTTTTATTTATTCCATCCCCATAAATTTCATTACAAACATTAAAATATTAATTAAATAATTTAATATTTTATAATTTTTTTAGATTTAAGGTTTAGTAGTTTTTGGGTTCAATTTTTTTTATCTCTAAACCACAACCAATCGGATCAATAGGATAATCTCTATTATATGAAAGATTTTGCACTCGCTTAACTATTCATCAAGTTTGGATTCTAATATGATAAAAAAGTAATAAAAATAACAAATCATTAGATCACTTAACTTTGTTTAAAGATTCGTTTTAATTTTACGTTATTTCTAAGAACAGACAGTTTTTAGTTTTATTTTATGAAAGAAACGATATTAACCTTTGAAACAAAGATGGTAAAATGTCATTTAAATACCAAATTTTTTGTTTCAAAAATTACGCAACCTTATGTTAAATTTAATTTAAATATCAATCTTTTTTTATTTTGTCAATTGAGTATCGACGTTAAGTGTATTAACATATCTAATTAATTCGGTTAATGACTAACTTTATTAATACACGTTTAACTGATCTGAAGAAGTTCATTCTAAAGTTAATCAGATCTGTTACTACACTTAACATCGACACTCGATGGGCTAAGTCAAAGAAAATTTGGTATTTGGATGGAAATAAAAAGAGAAAAGTTTAGTATTTTTTACAACACTTTTTGAGAATCCAATATTTAAATAACATATTTCCAAACAAAGATTCTAAAAAGTGTTGTTTTAATTGTCTTATTTTGAAATTGTTAAATACAGCAAGTATGTGTAATCAAAAGTTGATTATTCTTTTTCAAAATGTAAGATCTCAAATATAAGGTTTATATACATTAAAATACAACATATTTTTTTTCTAAAATTGAAAAAAAAAAAAAATGAAAATCTCACTCAAGTTTTTATACATCCGCAAACAACTTATACGTTTTGGCATCAATTACAATCTGCCTAACGGCTGCAACCATAGCAATAACCCCTAAACCAGTAAAAACCACAGCAATCAATGTATTAATCCAAAACACAAAACTTTTCTTAGATGGCTTGAAAGTAAAATTGAAGAACACTACAGGTAGAACAAAGTCTAAAGGTATAAACCCAAAAGCACCAAGCAAAGAGTTTACATCTCCAAAAAATGGTAGCATTGCCGCAATGACCGTAGCCACCGCGACAAAAAGGGACCGTGCAACTAACCGAGGGATAACATTACGAATCGAAAATTGGTTCTTTGTTGGATCGCTGATTATACTTTCCAAAATATCGTTTATAGGTTGCAAGTATACCTACATTTAGAACTTAAAATTAGTAGTAACAATATATGCGAAAGAAAATGTATAATATATGATGGGATATCAGTTAATTCATACATGAATTATAGCATTGAATCTAAATTATACATGAACTAATGACATATGTGAATAAATACATAAAATACAATATTCATCCAATTCATTCACAGAATTCTAAAATTATGTATAAATAAAATTGCCCCAAGTCACACAATTTTAAAAGTTTGTGTATGTTTCTTTGTCATTTTAGTTTTTTGGACCACAACGGACCAATTAAGTAGTGCAAACTCTATAAAAGAGAAAATTTGATCTCGCATAGCGAATGACTAGGGTTGATTCTGGTTCTATAAGAAGATAACAGAAATGACAATCACTAAGTCACTTACTTTTCTTTCAAGTATACTTAGATGAATATTATAGTTGATGTACTTATGCAAAAATCATTAGTTCATGTATAATTTAGATTTAATGATATAGTATATATATAAATTGGCCGATTTCTCGGTATATGATATGAATATATATAGTTTAGGGTTTAGTTTTTTTACCACAGCAACGGCTGAAAGTTGAAGGACGGTTAAGAGATTGATGAGAAAAATGAACCAAGTTGGAACAAAGTAATGACTTGTCTCAGCATCTAAGAAGTTGGTGAAGATAAGACCATTGGCTTTGTTACCAAATGCCCAATATCCTGAGATGGATACAGTGAAGAATGTCACTATCACTACTGTGTAACACATGCATAATCCTTTGAACATTTTTCCTTTTACTGGTGGCGCCAATGTTGCCTATATATATTGCAAACAACAAAAAAAGATAAGATTAATAATAAGGTAATATAGAGGTTTTTGAAACCTAAGGAGTTTTGTAATGTTTTCTTGTTGGTTTAATGTGGAAATAATGGACTGTTAGACATACTATCTGTTATTATTTGTTGTCACAATAATTTATGGGCCATAATAGATCGGTCTAGAATATACATTCGTTATACGAGTGGTTATGTTTGATTTTTGGTTTGTTAACAAAGCAATAATTTTGATATAATCACTAGACCACTTGATTTATGTCACATACTATCTGCTAATTAATACTTGAAATTTTTAGAGTTTTTGTACAAACCAAAAATTTAATGATTGTTTAGCTAAAATTGTTATATATTTAAACAATAAACACTTCTCCATACTTTCAACCAATAATTTAACATTACTGATAAATACTTTTCAAGGTTTACAATTTATTAATATTAACTAATAAATAATTTATGAAAAATATATAAAAAAATTTTTAAAAAATTTTACACATGAAAATAAAATTTTTGATACCTATATATATAGATATTCAGATTAACATAATCCTCTGTACTAAAAGGATTTTGAACTCCGGTCACAAAAATACCAATATTCTTGTACTACTTAAGTTACGGGTTGTCGATTTTTTTTCCCTAAACTTGTACTGTCCAAACTAGTTACACCTGAACTTTACATGAAAATTTAATTACATTCGAACTTTAATTACGACTAAGAAACATCCCCCCCTCCAGACTAATCGATTCAAATTATTTCTCTCTGATTAATTTATCAGATTCAAACTAATAGAAATTTGTAAACTAATAGAAATTTGTAAAATTCGGGTGTAACTAGTTTGGACAGCACATGGGGTTGGGGGAGGGGGAATCGTTAACCCATAATTTACTAACAGGCTGCCACTCATATAGTTGTAGTGTGGTTTGTTAATTCAAATTTCATATTTTGTCCAAAATAAAATTATAAAACAGCAAAGTTGAAACTAATTAACCTGAATTTCTGGTATAATGCCATTGCCATATGTAGTAGCAATAATAGCAATAGCATTAAAGATACCAAACACTTTAGTTTCTTTGTCACCAACTATTGAATAATCCTTCTCTGGTCCATTTGATGATTTTCCTGATACATTTCATATAAAAAATAAGTTTCTAATTCAATCCTTAAAGCTAGAGCTGGAAATATTAACCGAACCAAAATTTCCGAACCGAATCGAACTGAACTATATTTTGTAAACCGATCGGCACAAAAAAAATCAAGTTTGATAACCGAACTGAACGGATAACCGATCGATTTATATTTTTATTTTTATTTTCTTGAAAAAAACCGAAAAAACCGAAATAACAAAAAAAACCAGAAAGTCCGAACCGAAAATAACCGGAAAAACCCGAAAAAATAACCAAAACTTAACCGAAAATTAACCAAATAAACCGAACTTCAAAAACGAAAAACCGAACTGAACCGAACATAAATTTTATTCGGTTCAGTTCAGAACATAGATCCAAAAACCAAAATTTTTGAACTGTTCCGACCCGAACCGACCTGATTCCCAGCCCTACTTAAAGCTATTATAACAATGAAATTAGCATAAGATTAAAGAATGAGTGAGATAGGTTTTTGTTTAAGTACCAATGACAATGGAAGCAGCAGAAGCAGAAGCACTATAGAGAAGACAAAGGAGAAGAGAGACAAAGTTGATGTAACGAAGAGAGTGAAAAGATGGGATTTGTGCCATAACCAAAAGTAAGCATCCAAAAATGATAACAAACTCAAAGAGTTTCATTTCACCATTTGGTTGCATTACCAAATACATTGCTTTAAGACATTGACCACCAAGAAGTGCAGTTGCAATAACCACACCATAGCATACTGACATTTGTATTGGTCCTACATAGTACTTTCCCCATTTTGGACCTTAAAACACATCCACAATAGTTGTTTAGAGGAAGTTAAATTAATTATCTTAGACCATTGGTGGTTTTAGAGAGAATTAGTGATAATATATGAAATTCAAAAATGTAAAATATTGATATTAAAAAATATAAGTCAATCTGTTTATATTTAATTGTTTTGAGTTGGAGGCTCATAATTATAACGAAAAGAATCAAGCAAGATTAATGTTTTGGTTCATAAGCTTTTAGAAAGTAAGGGAGTGTTATTGAATTAATTATTTCAAATCATTTTATATGATTAAAAATATATTGCTATTTAATAGTTGATTTTAATTTATCTTTTTTAATATAGTTTTATTGATTTTTTATTTAATTTTTTTTTATTAAACGGATTACAATATAATATTGTTCAATGAAATTTAAAGTTATAATTTAATATTTGGTGTTACTCAAAAAAGAAGGAGGTGTATTGGATATGGAATCAACAAAAAAAAAGTCTTATCAAATCTGTTATAATTTAGAATAAAAAATTTTAAAAGTCTCATGAAATCCATCGTTTTTGAAAAATATTTTAAGTAATGGATTTTTGATAATTTTAGAGTATTTTACTATATTTGACTACCTTTTTTAGTTAAGAACACAAAATTTCAAATCACATAGTTTAGATGGATTTGTAAAAATTTTAAAAGCAAATCTTCTAAACTTCCTCAATTAACACAAAATTATCTAAAACTCATTAAAACACAAATCAACTCAAATGTTTCTTTCAATATACACCCCTAAAAGATTTTTAGAATATATATTTGTTAATTGAGGAAATGACTAACATAATAAATTCATTTTCTTAAAAAATAAAATTAAAGTAAAAAACTAAAATAAAATGAAATTATTTCAAAACATTATAATAAAAAATATAGGTAGTTACATTTGATATATTAAATAAAAATAATAAATTATAAAAATAGAATTTATAAACTAAAATAGATCGCAACGACAGCCAAACGAACAACACATCGACATATTGCAGCGACTATGAAACGAACAACATAACGTGTCATTGATTGTTAGTTGATGTCGCTAGTCGTTATTGCTAGTTGATGTCGCTGTTACGATCGACAAGCAAAATAACATGATCTAAATTAAACCTAATATTATAAAACACACGTATTTAAAAATTTCTTAGAGCATCTCCAATGGTGGATGAGGCTTAAAGTTGCTCAAAAAAAAGAAATATTATTATTTTAATATTTTTTTTCTTCTTTCTCTTAATAGTCTTTTTCCTCTTAAAATTTTCTTTAAAAATGTTTGAGAACCATATCTCAAATGAGAGATTTGAGAACCATTTCTCAAACTTTCTCTTTCCTTTTTAATTTTTTAATACTCCCTCCATTTCATATTACTAGTTGTTTTGAAGGATTTATTTTGTTTCACAATATAAGTTGTTTTCACAAACCAAGACAAAAAGTAAAAACTTTTACTTAAAAAGTTAAAATAAATTATGTTTTTCCTTTTTTTAAAAAATCATTTTCTTATCTTTTTCATTTTTCTTTAGTCTATTATAATCATTAGTCTAACTAAATGTAGAGACAAAAAAGTGAAAAAGTAAAAAAATGTAGAAAAACAAAAAATTATTTTAATATGCGCGCTTTTAAACAAAACAACTACTCATTATGTACATAAGACCATTCTCAATGGAGGTTCCGGATATGCAGTTCCCAAAAACTTATTTAAATCCAGATCCAACTCTGAAGAACCCGTGATTATAATAAAACAATAAGTATATGAAAATTTATAATATTTTTCGTTCTAAATCAGACCGGATCTATCTAACTTTGGTTTACTAATATTATCTTTTGTCGGCACACAAATTTTTTTTTTTCTGACGTACGCAAAGATATTTTAAGTTTTTTTTTTTTTTTTTGAAAGACGAAATTCAGTCTTAGCATTAATGAAACAAGTCAGAGAAAGAGACAGATAGCTAACATAGAACGAAAAAAGTTGACTATGAGAATGGCAAAATCAAACATTTTTTTATGATTCTGATATCCAAAATCTCGAATGACCCCGACTAGGCTCAAAACATTTGCAGTCGCTAAAGGTATTAAGGAAGATCGCCAAAATTCAGCCCATATTAACTGATGGTGGCCAGAATTCGAACCAAAGTGGCAGAACTCACAGCTGTGAATCCGTTACCACAAGAGTTAGAATCCCCGGTTTCCAAATTCAAACTTTACCTCATTCAAAATCTAAAATATAAACTCTCTTTAGTAACCCAAACTCAAAATCTTAAATTTTAAATCCTAAAAAATTCACGTTTTTTTTTGTGATATTTTTGAAAGAAAAAATAATTTAATGATATTTTAAAAATCTTATAAATATTTAATATTTTGTAAAATTTAAACGTTTTTTGTGGTATTTCAAAAAATTCTTCTAAATTTTATAAACTTGGACCAACTCAATTGAATATAGTAGCTAGCATTGATCAAATCAAAAGAAAATACCGAGGATGTGGTGAGCCATGTCACGGAATCGAAGGTAACGATGGCCAAGAGAAGCATGATGTTGGAGAGTGAGAGAGAGAAGAGTGTATGAGTAAAATGTCACTGCTGCTCCTCCCACTAGACATGCTATTCCTCCCAACCATCCTAAGAATTTGAAGGCGTACGGTAAGCTTAGTAACGCCGGTGCAACTATCGATGTCGTCAAGTGGAATCCACAATGCCACCATGTCCCTATAGAGATCATTCATCCCCACAACATTACTTATTGATAAGTAGACAAAAAAAAAATGATAAGACGATGGCCGGTTTTTAGGCCAAGCATAAATACGAGCTTGCAGTCCATTTTTATTTCCAACGTTTTTGTTTAAGAATCGGTCCATTTGATAAATTTTAGCTTAAATCGACTCATTTTATTTTATATTGTAGTCTTGAAAATTTTAAGAACGACTATGAATATGAATAAGATCGAGTCATAATCAAGTTTTATATAACAAATTCAAGTTTCATAACTAATCTATTAAAGCTTAAAAAGACAAAACCAAAGAAATATCTAAGCCCAGTTATGTTAGAATTTTTCAATCTAAGATTATCAGAATTGTTAGATCAATATAGGATATTGATATGAAATTTTTGTGTTTTTGGTGACGATATAGAGTTGATTTTTATGACCATGGAGTTCTGCGCCAAATCCCGTACATCTCTCAAGGGCGAGGCTCAAACTATATTATATAATTATTTTTTGGAGAGCAGACCAGCTCTCCCAACGTGAATCGAACCCATGAGCACAACATCACCAACGACTGTGCTTAAACCAACTGAGCCTACTCATTAGTTTCGTTCACTTTCTTTGCGTTCTAATGTAGCTTTAATATGCTATTTATTATCTTAATTTTAATCTAATAATGTTCTGAAACTTGAATCCACCAATTTAGATTCACTTACAAAAGCAAATTCCATTTTAAAAAAAATACAAAAGTGAATCTTCAACCACTTGACCAAAATCGTTTTTCTTCAAATAATAAACTACTATAGTATATTAACATTATCAACATAACTAATAGGTTTTAAGTTTAAAAACTCTGTAAAACAAAATCATAGTTCCTGATAATCATTATGATCTCTTAATATATTCATAAGTATTGATCTAACCAGTATGGATTTGTGATTAATAAGCTTTTTTCATGTAACAATACATACCTTTAGATTTAAGGACGAAGAGAGCACCAGCATCAATTTCTTCTTCTTCTCTTTTCTCTCTATCTCTCACTTCTTCACCCATCTCTCTTTCTTCTTTTGTTTCTCAGTTTCTCTGTTATATGATTAACTCATTTATTTACTTTTATAAGTCCAAAAAACAGGTCTTTTTCATATTATTTAATAGATTGAAAAGTTGACTAAGTTCATAACAAGTTGGAACATGTGCATATAATTTTATTGTTTGGTTTTACCATGTGCATATATAATTTACCGAATCTTTTGTTTGTCTCAAACGAGTTAAGATTTTTTTTTTTTTTTTACGAAAGAACGACTTCTCAGTTTATCGGTTATGTGAATATATCAAATGAATCAACACACCAATAAGGTAAAGAAGTGTCGACAAAAAAAACGTTGTGATCTCGTGATCGTCTACCTAATAGATCAGCTCTAAGATTAGACAATCGAGGTTGGTGGATCAGGTTGAAATTAGCATAATGCGCTCTAATCATAGCAAACTCTTGTAACTTTGCGACAAATGCAAGCTATTCCACTGGTGCTTGCACCATTTGTATCAGCTCGATAGAATCGGTCAGAAATATACCACAAAAATTTCCCTTCATTTTGAGTGTCTTCATTACCCAAAGTAGACCATATAATTCAGCAAGAGTGAGGGATTGATATTGCATATAACCTTTCATACCCAGAATATCGACAGTGCCATCCTGGAGTTAAGAAATTTCAATATATATAAAGTATATACTGTTTTTTAGAATATGGTTTGGTACAAATATTTGGGTTGGGGTTTTTTGTGTTTGGTCTTAGTCTTTTTTGGTTAGGCAGATGTAACTATATAAGGGCATACACATTGGTGGGATTTTTTCAAAAGTCCTTAGATTATTGTATTAATATAAAGGTGTAGGACTTTTGTTTAGGACTTTTGTTTAAAAGTTGGATTATTGGTTGGACTTTTTTAATAAGGTTTCTTAGTTGATTTTTTAGTTTTTAAGATGAATTGTGAAAATTTAGGTGAAACACATATTTTATTATTGATATAGAAACTTAAAAATTACACATAGTTTGCAATATGTCCAAATTTAGCTCAAATATGTCCAACCAAATCGTGTTTCAATTGTTGATGGGTATGTGGATCCCGGACTTCTTTACGATGAGGAATTGAGCAGCCGGAATTTGTCGATTTTTTAACGGTAAATGTAGAATCCCCATCTTCAAATTTTTGAAGAGTGTTTTCATTTTTTTCATCTTCGACAATCATATTATGAAGTATGATACATGCTTTCATAATATTTCCCAATTTTTCTTTATCCCATAACTTTGAAGGATTTTTGACCACGGCAAATCTTGCTTGCAATACTCCGAAGGCACGCTCGACATCTTTTCGAACACTTTCTTGGGTTTTAGCAAACAATGTCTGCTTTTCAGTTTGGGGTAGTCGAATAGATTGAATAAAAGTTGCCATTTCAAATATATTCCATCTGCTAGATAATATGCAAGATGGTACTCCGTTCCGTTGACAAAATAGTTTACTTTTGGCGCGATGCCGTTAATAATGTCATCAAAAACATGTGATAATTATGCCCTAAGGTTTTGGTTTTTTTCTTCTTTTCGCCACCTATCACACGAGGACCACGCGAAGGACGTCCTTAGATTGGGTCGTCCGTTACAATTAAACGTTATTTTAGATTTTAAAAAAAATATTAAAGGCCCAAGGACGACCCAAGGACCACCGATAATTATGCCCTAAGTTTTTAATAGCAAAACTTGTTTTTTTTTAAGAAAAATATATATATGGAAAGTATAAAATACATAAGTACGTATACTGGAAGCACAGTCTTTTAATTAATCTTCTGAATTTCATATCATCACTAAAGGTTTAAAATAAAAAATTAAACAACATACTTTGAATATACGTTTTATGTTTCAAAATTAAAGCTGTTGGTTTTGGAGAGAAAATCTTTATAATTCTTAAATTAAAATCGAATCAGCAAAAAAAAGATAATATTATAATAACATGATAACATTAATATATCAATATGTAATTTAAAAAAGTAATAGTAAACAAGTAAAATAGATGATATTTGTAATTTATCAACAATTCACATGAAGAGTCTATTGCATAACCACACATCTTTGAAAATAGAAATTTGGATTGATAAAGTCCAATATAACTTAATCAAATAATGTAGAAAAAACATATATATGTGGTGCATACAAACCCATTTAAAAGTACCCGACGAAAAACAAATTACAAAGACCAGATCCACAATGCAAAGTTACTTTTAAAATAAAAGTAACACTTCTCTTTCTATCTTTCCTCTCTCTCTTTTCTCTCTCTCTATTTCTCATATCGGAGATTCTTGAACAAAAAAAAAGTAGTACGGAGGCCCACCATTGAAAGCTCGAGCGTCCTCACGTGCACCGCGACCCTCAAGATTACCGGCGATCTCCAAAACCGGTATACTCGTCTTTCTTCTCCAAAGTCTTCTGCCGCTTCAGCGATTCGTCTTCTTTCTAATCTCAATTCACCGACACATTTTTTCACGGCGAAAGTAGCAACTCTGGTACTAAATCTGGCCAGATATGATACTACAGAGTTGAAAAGAAGTCGGCACCGCCAAGAGAGAAGAGACCTCAAGGCGTAGTTCGGGTTCTTTGATCGCAAGGGAGCGAAGCGACGTCTTCTTGTGGAGGTGCGGGGGCTATCGATTCTCGAAGGCGCCGCTAAACCAAGCCGGGAGACGAAGGATATGCCCCTAACTTTCGCCGGAAACCTATCCTTTCATCTTTTGCGACGTCGTGGTCTCCTTAACCCAATCTCTTCCTCCTACCAACAAAAAATGTCTCCGATGGGCGTAAGTACAGATGCGCTTCGGTCCCGTCATTGGGTCTTCAGAGAGGAGCTCCAGCGAATCTACAGCTGGCTGGCGACAGCGAAGATTTATTGGGTTCTCCAACAAATTTTATGGCCCTTGTCAATTTTTTAAAAACCCAACCCGAATTGGGTTTACTAGGTTAGATGGGTTTCTGAAATGTGTATTGGACTTTTGGTTGTAAGGAAGACTATATTTGGAGATATTAATATTAAAATATTTATATAAATAATAATAAATAAATAAAACCAGATCCACAATGCAAAGTAACAAATAAATGAAGTTTAAAAAGCTCTAATAATTTACATATAATCCTACTATCAAAAGCGTGTGTAGTCCAACGGTTAGGATAATTGCCTTCCAAGCAATAGACCCGGGTTCGACTCCCGGCAGACGCAATTTTTTTTTTTGTTTTTTTAAATCAAAACAGAAACTCTGTAGAGTAAGATTGAAGGATTCAATGTCATTATCAAATAGCATACATATTTACATTAATCACCAGTCTTGAGTTATATACAGAGTTTTTATTTATTAAAATGAGGTTCTTCACAAATAATTGGTGAAACTTAAGACATGAAGACAAATTTCTGTTGGGAAAAAAGAAGACAAATTCCTAAGTAGTAAGTACCTTTGATTAGTACTTTAGTTTATATATTAATTTAATCTTTTGATTTTATAATATAACTTTTATGAATTCTACAAAATTATTATCTTATTCTTATCAAATTACGTAATTTTTGCATTTGACATATTCCGGACCGATAAATTTATTATTTATTTGTTTATTAATTTAATTGATTACTAGTTTTAAATTTTTATTAGTTTGTTGGTAGGTTGATTTTTTAATATTAGGACTTTTATTATCTTTTGTTTAAAAAGGTGAGGCTTTAAAACATACAAAAAAGCTTGGAAGTTCTATTTTTAGTAATATAGAAAGAGTATTTTTAACCATTTTTATGTAATCTAAATAGGGTTGGGCAAAAAACCAGAACCGAAACCGAAGAACCGAGAAAAACGACTCCTGTTCCACTTCCACCCAAAAATACTCGATGGTTCTTGAGATGAAGAACAATGAGTATCAGGTAGGAACCGGAACCGAACCGAGAACCGATGGGTAAAACCGAATATCCGAAACATATATATATATATACATATTATATATTTCGGGTACTTTAGTTTTACTTAGGATAATTTTTATTTTTAATCGGATAATTTTTGTATATTCGGATACTTACAGGTAATTTAGTCTTAAATTTTCAGGTATTTTAGTTATTTTTCGGTAATTTTTGTGTTTTCGAGTATTTTTTTTGGTATTTTGGGTATAAAAATACCCGGAACCGACTTAGAACCAAAAATTTCGGGTATTTTTTTGGTATTTCGGGTCTAAAAATACATGGAACCGATTTAGAACCAAAAATTTAGGAAATTGTTTTTGGTATTTTGGGTGTGAAATACTCGGAACCAATTTGGAACCAAAAATTTCGAATATTTTCTGGTTCCTTTAACATAGAACCGAACCGACCCGGAACCGGAAAGAACCGAACCGAAAAATTGAAAAGGATATATTGGGTATTAGAATTCAGGAACCGAAGAACCGGATCCGAATGATTCGGACCTGGAACCGAACCGAATATCCCAAAGCCCAGCCCTAAATCTAATTAACATTTTAGAAGAAAAAACTAAACCCACTTTAATAGTCAATTTATTTGTTAGTTAAGAAGATTAAAAAGACTTACAAATGAAATAAACTTAGTGAGTCTCACGTTCCACCTTTCCTCCTAACCTTTTTCTTCATCCTCACTCAATCTCTACACCATTCTTTATAACATTTTAAAATTTATATTTCTTATGAAACCAAGTTCATTGCCGGCTACATCAATTTCATCTCTTTTGATCGACATTTTTGCACACAAAAATAATCAAAAACTTTTTTTTTTGTAACGGAAATTAATCGATAGAGAGAGTGAAAAGTCGCCACCGCAAGCCTGAACTTTGGAAGTTCGGTGGCTCGTCGGTGGGTCGAATCATTTTGGAGCTAACTCGTTGTTTCTCAACGAGAGAGACGATGGAAGAAAATAATCAACGACCAATGGATATTAGTGATCCTAAAGATGTTCGTCAAGTGGCTCATGTGACTTATGATCGGTTTAATGGATACCTTGGACTTCCTTCTGAGTTTGAATCTGATGTACCCACAAAAGCTCCTAGTGCAAGGTTAGGCCTTTTTGTGTTCTTTTCTTTGATTCGAATTAACATGTAAGAATTGGACATGGATAATTTCTATTAGCCGAACATTTGTAGTCTAATGACAAAGATCCCAACCGTGAATCAGGCACCTCGAGTTCGAGGCTTCCTAATGTAAATGTTTACGATATCACTCACCTTAATAATTTCTGTTATCCATTTTTAAATAAATTAAAAAATTCAAACTAATTAAATAGGGTTGAAAAATTTTATTAACAAAAATATCTAAATCCGACCAAACTAGTAAACTAGTCTGTTTTTTTTTTTGTAAATTAGGAAGAATTATGGGTCGAGATTCTTTGTCTTATTTTAGGGTGCGTGATATCGTCAGATAGCCTATTTACCGAATTTTTTAACAGACTTAATGCGTGACCTTATCTTTGACTGACCAAACTAGATAGTTTTGGGACATTTTAGTTCGATTTATTTGTTTTGTTAATAATCAATAGTCAGAATCAAAAATTGAATTAAAAAGTTTGAGTTGGCTAGATTGTCCGAACAGTTACTCAAAAACCAAAAATTATATTATTTTAACAAAATTGGTTTTTTCCATTCTCTCAAATAAAATTAAAGTTGAACCGTTCTAAACTGATATTTATAATGGTTATTTTTCGACAAATTTTTATTTTCTAAATTAATCGAAAATCGGACTAACCAAATCGAATCGATCCTTTTGATTCAAATTCTTCTTCTTAGGATAAAATATCAGGTAAAAGATTGGATAAGTGTAATTATTTGAAAACTTGAATAACCTATACTAATATTTAATTTTCTAAAAATATAATATCAAATAATATTTTTTAAAATAAGTAAAATCTATTGTGTTTAAGTAGACTATAAAATTAAATTAATGTTAAAATATTAAATATGTCATATATATTTACATTTATTAATATTACAATTATTTTAATAAATATTATAAACATTTTTTCGTGAGAGATAATGATTTCATTATCATGAATTTCTACTTGGCAGTGCAAAAGTGTTTGGTGTGTCCACTGAGTCAATGCAATTATCATATGATTCAAGAAGAAACTGTGTTCCTGTAATACTTTTGTTACTGCAAAACAGGCTATATGATCAAGGAGGCTTACAAGTGAGTCAATGAATCAGTAATCACCAGCTTATATCGAATTTATATTCAAAATTCAGATCACAAAACTGTTGATAATTTGTAACTCTCTTAGGCAGAAGGAGTATTCAGAATAACAGGAGAGAATAGTGAAGAAGAGTTTGTAAGAGAGCAGCTTAATAAAGGACTAATACCAGATGGGATTGATGTTCATTGCTTAGCTGGACTTATTAAGGTTAAAATTGCTCTTTCTTTACCTTAATTTTGTTATTTTGAAATGTTGTGAATTTTCCGCAGAATAAAAATAATTATAATAAACGCAAAGAAAAACATGATTGACGCGAATATGGATTTTTATTGATAAATGTGTTAAAACATTATAATTTTGTAGAGATCTTTAAATGTTTTGAATTCGATCTTATTAGAAGAACCTAAAAACGAAATTTTTATTCTCTGAATCACAACGGAATGGTCTAGTAACTCAAACTCTATAAATAGGAGAAAATGCATTCGTTATACAAGTGTCAAATTCGATCATTGGTCTCGTAACAAGGCAGGAGAGGTGGTAGTACACCACTAGGTCACTTGATTCTTGTTCAAATTTTCTATTCTTATATAAACCGTACTTTACCTCGAAGACCTTCGGTCAGGGCCGACTTTGAAATTTTGGGGGATTAAAACAAAATTAAAAACATTGAGGCTAATATTTCATATATATATTTTTTGGGGCCACTATATATAAATTTTTTTAAATTTTGGGGCCTATAATATATGAGATCGAGCTCACAAAAACGGGGGCTATAGGCGAATGTTTCATCTCGCTGTGCCCAGATCCGGCCCTGCCTTCGGTCCACGACATTTTTATACCAATTCTATACGGACACTTTAATATATTATGTTACAAGATACCACATGAAATGAAATGAGATCTAGATTTGATGAAAATGTTTATGTGTTTAGGCTTGGTTTAGAGAGCTACCTAGAGGAGTATTGGATCCTTTACCATTAGAGCAAGTGATGCAATGTGAATCAGATGAAGATTTTGTCAAAGTTGTGAGACTTTTACCTCAAACAGAATCTTCTCTTCTCAATTGGACTGTTAATCTCATGGCTGATGTTGTTCAGTTTGAACATGTTAACAAGATGAATTCTCGTAATCTTGCTTTAGTCTTTGCCCCAAACATGTCTCAGGTCAGTTTTTTTATTCCAAATATGATTTGAATATCTATAGCATGGAGTAGGTTTTTATTTTACATTTAGTAAAATATGTGAAATTTATTAGTTTGAAGATTTTGGACTAGATTAAATTTTATTTATAATTTTCTTTCTTTAATCTTAATATGTATTATGAACTTTTCTCAAAAGTCGTCTTTATTACTCCTTCCGTTTTTGAAAGAGTGTCGTTTTAGCTTCTCTATGCAAAATTTAAATGAGTTTGACTTTTCTAGTCAATAAAAAAATGCAGTAATTTTTTCTATTGGTTGATTTAAAATACTTAATGCAATTTTTATAGAAATCTGAAATTTCTAAATATATGTGAAAAAATCTAAAATGACATTCTTTCAAGATCAGAGAGAGTAATAAATTTTTTCATTTGTCCCTAGAAATAGCCAACCACGTCAAATCTTAAGTTTTAATGTTAATTTGATATATATTCCATCCGTTTCATATTATTAGTTGTTTTGAAGGGTTTATTTTGTTTCATAATATAAGTTGTTTTCAAAAACTAATGCAAAAAGTAAAAACTTTTACTTAAAAAGTTAAAATAAAATTAAAACAATTAATTCATTATTTGTTTAAAATCATTTTCTTATCTTTTACATTTTTTTTAGTCCATAATAATCATTGTTCTAACTAAATGTAAAAACAAAAGTGCAAAAGTAAAAAGAATGTAGAAAAACAAAAAATTGTCTTAATATGCGCGCTTTTAACCAAAACATCTTATATTATGGAACGGGGGGAGTATATTTTTTTTATCTTTTCACATATGTTATAACATGTTTCTTTGTTGAAATATCTTGAAAGAGTTTTTGAGGACTTGAAGTATCGTTTTTTATTAATCTTGTGAATTGTCTTGGCTCTGATATTGAATTTTGTGTAGATGGCAGATCCTTTGAATGCATTAATGTATGCAGTCCAAGTGATGAAATTGCTGAAAAGCCTCACAGACAAAATTGTGAGAGAAAGAAAAACTTCCTCTTTTGAAGTTGATAGAAAATGCAACAATGAAGCCAAAGATGGTAGTGAAAAGGAAGAAGACACTGAAGAAGAAGATGGTGTGTACATAAATAAGAATGAAGAAGCATCAAAGAGCATAAGAGTGGTTACTAATGAACACAAGTCAATAAACATAAAGAGTGAGCTTGGAGGATCTAGTGTTTTGGATTCAAAGAGAGATGATGGAGTTTTGAAGCCACCAATTTCTAGTCTTCATTGTATAGAAAGCAAGTGAATGTGTTGGAGTTTTTGTTTGTGTTTTGGATTGCTTTATTGTATTGCATATGTCTTGAAAGTAATGTAGCTTATTGTTGAAGTGATGATATTATGAGACTAAAATGCAAGATGTATGTGCTTTATCATTTCTTGTAATCATTTTCATGAGTTAACCATTAATACCAAACTTTTAGCCTGATTTTAAGCTGGTCATTGGCAAGAAAACTAGCATGTAACCATATGATGTATCAGACCAAACCGAACCGAACTTGCTAAAATTAACCGAACAAGCTGAAAAAATCGAAAACAAACTGAAAATTAAGATTTTTGAATCGAAAAACCGGACTTCAAAAATGAAAAACCGCATGCCGAACGAAACCAAACTTTTTTTGGTTCAGTTCGACAAAAAAAACCCCGAAAAAATCAAACAAACCGAATGCCCACCTCTACTATTGGGTATTCAAATATTCATTCTAGTTTGTGTTAGTTTATTGAGGCACAATATAAAATGAGTTTTGCCTTCCCTAACATTAAATTTGTTTGTTTTATGAGTTTTAGCTGATTTTGTAAAACTATATGAACTTGAAATTCCTAGTTCTTTTTTATTACTCTGATATTTCAAGTTTTTAGCTCAAGCAAACATAGAATAATGCGGTTCATTGGATATTTATTCGGGTCGAAATCTAGTAGATAGTTTATAAGTTTTATTAGAATCAATGCCGACTCACAAATTTTAAGGATATCTGGGCAACAATAAATTCAGGCCCCATAAATTTAATTTATTAAAAATTTATTTAATTAAATATTAATGTATTATATTTTATTATAATTTTTGTTACAAATATAAATAAATACAAATAACTATTTACTATTGTTACTTTTAAATCACTATTTAAAAAATAAAAAATACAATTTTTTAAAATAAACCATAAAATTATCGGCTCAGAAGAAAAAAGACCTCGGGCGGTCCCCTAATACTTTCTCCACTGAACTGCTTCTGATTAGAACTTAAAATTTAAGACATGATCAATGACGAAAATTGGATCTCTAATTCTTATACCACTAGACTATACTCAATGGGTTGAGAATTTTATATTCAAACTAGTTGTATTTTGAATTTATATTTGGTTATTTGTATTATTTACATAAAAAAACCTCAAGATCAATTAAAATACAATCTGGTTTTTGAATATAGTAATATTATTAACTAATATTTTATAAATATTAATCGAATAATATGATTTTTCTTTATGTTTTAATCTCAACATAGTGTAGTTCAATTTTATTAAATTGATCCATGTGTGACAAAAAAAAAAACTAGTGAATTTTCTTTTGAACATCTAAATTTTTTGGTTTAGCTACTCATTCTTTACTATTTGGGCTTTTTATGTTTGTACAGATGCAGCTAAAGGCCCAACTCATTTAGGTCTTGTTTTTTAGTTTATCACTTTCCTCTTACTATAAAATCTTCTCCTCTTTCTTCAATTCTAGGGTTTCTTCTTTCTCATCATTCAAGGTCTGTGACTGTGTCATTTCTAGTTTCAACTTCCTCGTTTTTCGAGCTTCTCTTTTTAGATTTTCATTCCTTAGCTTTGGCTTTCTTTTTTTGTTTGTTTCGTTTTGCAGGATTAGATATTTGCTCAACTGAGAAACTCTCACAATGAGGTACTTGATTCATCTATTGTATCTTCAATTCTCGGAGATTTACTCGTCTTCTTATATATGTAATTTGGTTAAGATCCAGTTTAAATTCAAATTAAGTTTAGTTTTGAGAACTAGACGTCTCTGTAAATGTACTTGGTTGATCGGTTTAATATGCAAATAGCTCAGAAATGTTGCTAAGTTGATCTACAGTTTTGCCTTAATGCTTTAGGATGAAATTTTTTGTATCTTGACCTCCTAAGAATCTAGTTCATGAAAAGAATTAATATATAAGTCGAATCAACTGTTTATGATAGGATTTTTTCAGTGATGCATCAGTCTTTGAGGTGATGTAGGTTTGTTTTTGCTAATTTTGTTATAATTGTTTTGTGGACTATAGTAAGCTTCAGAGTGAGGCTCTTAGAGAAGCAATAACCGTTATCAGAGGGAAATCTGATGAAAAGAAACGTAATTTTGTGGAGACTGTTGAGCTTCAGATTGGTCTTAAGAATTATGATCCTCAAAAGGACAAGCGTTTCAGTGGATCAGTTAAGTTACCGCACATACCTCGTCCTAAGATGAAGATTTGTATGCTTGGAGATGCTCAACACGTCGAGGAGGTGATTAATCTTGTCACTCCCTCTGATAATATGAACTTATAAACTCTTCTTTCGAATATAGATAACTTAGATGCTCTAAGAATCTGATTAAAACTTTGTCCTTTGCATATAGATTACATTTAACTTTTCTAAAAACTGGTCTTTGTTTATTTGATAATGTACTATGAAGTTTTATGCCCATTTCAAATTTTGTAATCTTGTACAGGCTGAGAAGATGGGGCTAGACTATATGGATGTGGAGGCTTTAAAGAAGCTTAACAAAAATAAGAAGCTTGTTAAAAAGCTTGCAAAGAAATACCATGCTTTCTTAGCTTCTGAATCTGTAATCAAGCAGATTCCTCGTCTTCTCGGTCCTGGTCTCAACAAGGCAGGCAAGTTCTAGTAACAGCTAATATATTTCATGTCCCTTCCTTTTCTCTTGTTTTAATGATCTTACTGGCTCATCAACTGATCTACGAAATTTTCTTTAGATATGTGATTATAAGGCTGTGCTTTCATGTATTCGGTTCGGTTTCGGGTCGGAATCATTTGGATTGGGTTCTTTGGATCCTAAATTTTAATATCCAATCAATCCTTTTCAAATATTCGATTCGGTTCTGGTTTGGTTCTCATCGGTTCTGGGTCGGTTCGGTTCTATAATAGAGGAACCGGAAATTATCCAAAAACTTTGGTTCTTAATCGGTTCCTAATGGGTTTTGGGTACTTCAAACCCCAAATGACCAAAATTATCTGAAAAAACAAAAAATACCCGAAATTAGTTTAAAATACCCTAAACAAAATTCAGATCAACACAACTAAGAAACGAAATCTGCAATATCTTAGTAAGACACAAACAAAAGGTAAGTCTATATTAAAATTAAAACTAAAAGTTAAGTCTACATTTAAATCCCTAAACTGAAATTATAACTATAAGGTTATAAATATGGCTGGTTCTTCGGTTCTACCTTTTGGTTTTCGGTTCGGTTCCGATTTTTTTGCCTAGACCTATGTGATTATGTTCTTGTCTAGTAGATGACTATTAAGTGATGTTGGTTTTTGTTTAAACAGGAAAGTTCCCAACTCTTGTGAGCCACCAAGAATCATTAGAGTCAAAAGTGAATGAAACAAAAGCAACAGTAAAATTTCAGTTAAAGAAGGTTCTATGTATGGGAGTTGCAGTTGGTAACCTTTCAATGGAAGAGAAACAGATATTTCAGAATGTTCAGATGAGTGTTAACTTCCTTGTTTCACTCTTGAAGAAGAATTGGCAAAATGTAATGTTATTGAGTCTAATTTTTACTCCTTTTTCACTATTCTCTTTTTCACAACTATTGTTAGTGATTCTCCTTGTATATTTTGAAACTTGCAGGTGAGATGTTTGTATCTTAAGAGCACCATGGGACCACCACAAAGAATCTTTTAAGCTCTTAGTGTTTGTTAATGGTGTGGATTATACTACACTTGTCCTCTTTTTTTGTTTTTCTTAATGACAATTTTGATACAATGTAAGGGTTTGTGTTTTATTTTTCTCTCTCTACTTTTGTAGATTTGGTTCTGATGGTTAAAACTAGTGCTGGGAATCGAGATTTTTTGAACCGAACCGAATTACGTTTCAATAACCGATAGGCACAAAAAAAATCAATTTCGGTAACTGAAACGATAATTGATCACCAATAATAACTGAAAAAACCCAAAAAATAACAGAAAAAACCAGATTTTAACCGAAAATTAATCGAATAAATCAAATTTCAAAAACAAAAATCGAATTAAATAAACCGATTTTTAAATTGAACCGAACCAAAATTTTATTCGGTTTAGTATGGTACACAAATCTAAAACCTGAAAAAATCGACTTGAACCGATATCCCAGTTTTAGTTAAAACAAATTTGATTGGTGATGTTGGTTGATGTTTTTGTAGCTTATATAATTTTGAAAAATTAGAGTTTGTATGTGCATGTTTGATACTAAAATTCCAAATCCATATGGTATTACTAAATAGAGGAATTCCTTGAAACACCATCAAAATAAGTTCAAATTCCAAAACTATCATACACTCTAAAAAATTCCAAATATACCACACTCTCAAAGTTCCAAAAATACCACAAACATAAAAAGTGAATTTTAAGAGTTTAAAATTTAAAATTTTGGGTTTAGGTTCACTAAGTAGAGTTTAGGGTTTAGTTTTGAAGGGGGTAGGGTTTGATTTTGGGATTTTTGGATTTAAATTTGAAGTTTTAAAGTTATTTTAATTTTGTGGTATTTTTGGAACAAAAACATTTTTGTAGTATTTTTGGAACTTTTGGGAGTGTAGTATTTTTTGAATAAACCTAACTTTTTGTGGTATTTTTGTGAATGCCCCTACTAAATATGAAGTTAAGCATTTATTTAATTAATTAATAATAAGTCAAATTTTATAAAATTTCTACATAATTAGACGTTATCTTAACAAACACATTAGTGTATGTATTACCAAAACTCTTTTAAACTAAATTAAACAAATTTGCTTCCCTTCAAAGTTAAGGAAAGCAATATCTACTCTCCTCTGTTGTATCATATGATGAGATCATTAGAATATGTGTAATTTATAGAGAAAGTTATTGAAGTCACCAATTGTTCTTTGGTACAATATATTTTTTTCTTAAATGATTTAACTTACTATTAATATTTTATTACTAGAAGAAAATCTACATAGTTAAATGGTTAAAAATTCATATATATAATTTTTCAAAGGAGTTCAAATTTTATATAATTACGGTTTTTTATATTATAAATATTAATCATAAATTAAAATCTATTATAAAAGTGTTATTATTACTATTATTATTTGTTTAAATTCCAAGTAATCCTATTAGTCGGCCAGGTTCGATCCCTGGTCTAGTAACTAGGCAGCAGAGGCGGCAACCACTAGGCCACTTGCTCCTTGTTAGTCGAGCTTTCAGTATACTGAATATTGGGTATTGTTTTATGAAATTTTGAGTTTTATTAGTTAAAATATGTGGGTTTATATGGATTTTTTGGTTAACATCTGAACCATAACATGCCAGTTTATTAGTTAGTTTTTACATAATATCAGGTAATTTTTATATTATTGTAGACGCAAAAATTTTATTTGAGTGAAATAGTGCTATATGCCTTTTATATTATGAATATTACTATGTCAATATTTTTTTGGAGAATTCTCAAAAATACCACAAGAAATTAGGTTTATTCCAAAAATGTTACACATTTTCAAAATTTTCAAAAATATTTAACATTTTTTTTCCTCAAAAATACCACACTTTTTATAACAGCTTTAAAACTTCGACCCTAAAACTCTAAAACCGAACCATACACCTTCAAACTAAACCTTAAACTCTATTTAGTGAATTAAACCAAAATTTTTAAATTTAAACTCTCAAAGTTTATTTTTTTATATTTTTGATATTTTTAGAACATTTAAAAATATATGGTATTTTTGAAATTTTTGAAAGTGTTATTTTTGAAATTTAAACTTTGTTATTTCAAAAGATTATTTTAGTTCTTTAGTCTTGCTTTTTTAAAATTTTATCGGTTAATTATATTATATTAGAAATGGAAGAAAAAAGTTCAATGCAAAACCTTATCACTTTTCCCCAAGTACAAAAAAACAAAACGAAACGAATTGCGTTTTCATCTCTGATCCCAAATCTCAATTTACGTAAACTCAAATTTCTAGGGTTCTTCCGATTTAAAGCTAAATTCAAACCAAGATCCCCTCACATCTTATCTTCAATTTCTAAAGATGTCTCAGAATGGGAAGCCGATCCCAAATCTAGACCGGACTAGTACGAGTGTTCTCAATCTCACAGTTCTTCAACGAATCGATCCATACATTGAAGAAATCCTTATCACAGCTGCTCATGTCACCTTCTATGAATTCAACATTGAGCTTAGTCAATGGGTAAACTTCAATCAATTTTAGTATAATACTTATCACTCTGATCTACTCTGGAAACTATTTACTGATCTGTGTTTTTTTTATTCAATCAGAGTCGTAAGGATGTTGAAGGATCTTTGTTTGTTGTCAAAAGGTAAGTAGTTTCGATTTTTAGTCATTTGTGATTTTGATAGCTTTCTGATGAATCCTTTTTGTTTTGTTTCAGAAGTACACAACCTCGATTTCAGTTTATTGTGATGAATCGTCGGAATACAGGTTGGAACTGTTCTGGTTTAGATTTCCTTCATTGATCTTTGATTTAGTTCATTTAAAACTTAGGGTTAGTGATAGTGAAAGTTTGAATCCTTGTTAAAATGTGTTGATAATAGCTTTAGGATTTGATTGTGTGTTCTTGATTTAAGAGTTAGTATTTGTAATCATCATTATAATTGTTGCTATATGTTTGTGTAGATAATCTGGTGGAAAATCTATTGGGAGATTTTGAATATGAAGTTCAAGGTCCATATTTACTATACCGTAATGCATCTCAAGAAGTTAATGGTATTTGGTTCTACAATAGTCGTGAATGCGAGGAGGTAGCAAGTCTTTTCAACAGGTAATATATAGTTAACTCAATGATATGACGTAGTAACTGTTTTTCGGATTGGAAAAGTCGTGAAAGTAGAACGAGATTGATACATATTCATAGGTTTTTAAAGATCTATTGTTAGACAGATTCTTCTGCCAAACTTTGTACTTTCATGACCGACATTTCTTTCAGATGTCTTATAGCATTTTTCATGATTTGGATGCTCAGCACTCGGTTTATTCATTTCTATGCTAATTGTGTTTTCGTCTAATGGTTCTTTTGGCATGATAGAATACTTAATGCATATTCCAAGGTTAACCAGAAGCCAAAGCCGTCATCTTCAAAAAGGTAAGATCTTCATGTTTAGTTTTGAACATTGCGCTATTAGTTGTTTCTTTTGGTTGCGTCATATTTGGATGGAAATGGTATCTTTCAGATATGTTTACTTGAGTTAAATTATATCATATACTGTAGTGAGTTTGAGGAGTTGGAAGCTGTGCCTACAATGGCAGTTATGGATGGTCCTCTTGAACCATCTTCAACTGCTAGAGATGCTCCTGATGATCCTGCTTTCGTCAACTTCTTCAGCGTAAGTCTCTAAAGCTTTTTTCACATGCTCACACAAATATTATCTTCATCACCAGATACAAGTAATGGTAGGAGGACTTTCTATTAGTTTCTGATTCTTGAGCCTAAACAGTTGATTTTCGTACTTCAAAATGTTGACTACAGTCAGCGATGGCGCTTGGGAACACTTCAAGTGGTTCGGCAAGTGGACAACCATACCAGTCATCAGCAATTCCTCATCAACCTCACCAACCTCACCAACCTCACCAACCTACCATTGCTCCTCCTGTTCCAGCAGCAGCACCTCCACAGATAACATCACCACCTCCTCTTCCTTCTCCATCTCCTCTAATGCCTACTTTTGACAACAACCCTGATCTTCTCTCCAGAAACTCCAACGTCCACACAAATTTGGTGACGCCACACTCCTTCTTTGGACCTCCACGGATGATGGCACAACCACATCTCATTCCTGGTTCATCTATGCCAACAGCTCCTCTCAACCCTAACAATGCGACTCACCAGCAACGCCCATATGGTACTCCAGTGCTCCAGCCTTTCCCACCACCAACTCCACCACCATCACTCGCTCCTGCAACTAGTAGCGTGGTTATCACTAGAGACAAAGTGAAAGAAGCCTTATTAGCACTGGTTCAGGTTTGTGACATTCGTCCTTTACCACATCAGTACATCACTCGACTTTAAGCTACCGCACAAACCTAACTTGTTGCTTTTGACAGGAGAATGAATTCGTCGACATGGTGGTTCGAGCTTTACAAAATGCACATCAACCATGAAAGCTAACCGGTATGTATGGGGACAGTGGTTGTTTGTTCTAGAAATGTGTAGTTAAAAAATGTAGTTTTTGTTCTCTTTGATGATAACTTTTAAACAATGTGTTCTAAAAGGAATTTATAAGATACTGTGAAACTGTTCCCTTTGTTTTATTTTCCACTTATTCTACTTTTAAGCACTCTTCTTATCGAATGTATTCACTTTTTTATATTCGATTTAGTAGTTCAAACTTTATTTTTTGTCATTTTTATCTATTGGCCACAACGAACTGATTTAGTGATCCAAATCCTAATAAAAGGATAATTGCATTTGCGTAGCAAGTGATCAAGTTCGATACTTGGTCTAACAGTAGCAATAATCACGTTGTTAAGCCATTGATTCTTTGTTGTTCAAAGAGCAACTTTGCACTCATTATGCGAGTGATTAGATACGAACCCTGATTACAACTATTAGACCACTTGTTCTTCTTTGCCGAGTAGATTAACCTTCTCTCAAATATTTTGAACATTTTTCGGTTTTTAACTTAAGATTAACAAGAAACACTTGACCACATTATGTTGAATGAAACTTCAAGTAGCATTAATAAATATTACACAGAGAAGAAGAAGCAAGAGAGAATTGATTCTATTATTTCTGGAAATAATCTTCAGTCCTGCCTTTAAATCCGATTTGTCCGAAGGTGAGACAAATGAAGAGACCTAAGTGCCAAGTGATAAGCCATAACCAGAACTGTGAAGTGAGAGCTGGAGGAGTTGGGAAATGAGCTAGTTCAGTTCCAATGCTGTCGAAGAAAAGACCAGTTAAACTCTTGCCGTTTATAGCTGGAATGCTTGAAGGAGCTAGCCATCCGATTAGTCCAAAACCCACCACGTTTAGATCTCTCCTTAACCAGTTCCTCTCGAAGCTTTTTCATGTTTTTACACACAAAACATATTTATTATTAGTTTATTACAAAATGAAAAAAAAAAAAAATTAATAACTAAGCTATAATAGTGAATTTATATGATTTTAGAAATTATGAATTTTAAAAATAACACAAAATATATCTTTAATTTAAAACACTTTCAAATACATTAAAATAGGGGTGGGCATTCGGTTTTCGGTTCGGGTTCGGTTCAGATAATTCTGATTTCGGATAATTCGGTTAGGGGCATATAGGAACCGTTCGGATTATTTAAAAATCCGGTTCGGATCCATTCGGGTTCGCATTAGTTTTTTCATTTTTGTTAGGATCCGAAATGGAACCGAAAGTCCAAAATATCTGTAAAAAATCCAAATTATCCGAACAACTTAGCTAAAATCCAAGTTAATCGAATCATAAATCCAAAATATTGGACAAAACCCTATAAATATCCTAGTTAACTTACTAAAAATCTAGTTTTCTACCTAAAATCCTAACTATCCGATCACGATTACATATATAGTCATATATATATACGAATTTTTCGGTTATACTTTCGGGTTTCGGTTCGGGTTCGGATTTGGTTTTTCGGATTGAGATATATAAGAACCGTTCGGGTTATTTGGAAGAACTTTTCGGTTTCGGTTTTTTCGGTTCGGATTTCGGGTTTCGGGTTTCGGTTTATATGTCACCTAAACAAATAACACTGAATTTTAACTATTATTCTATAAATCACTAAATTTAAATATAAAGGAGTTGATCTAACAATAAATCACCTAATCTATTTACACATTATTTCAAAATGAATTTTAGAATCATTCATCTAATAATATATATGATTTCGCATGGATTTCTAAACCCGTTAAAATACTATAACCAATAACTTCCACTAGATCATAATCTCCATCAAAATTATTGGTAAGATGTGATGTTATTGAGAATTATCTTTACTAATACCATTAGCAAATGAATTATGAGAAAGAAAATTAAAAGAGTAAACACACACCAAGTGAATCTTCCTCCTGATGAACCTGCAACTCTGAAAGGGTTCTTTGCTCTTAATGTAGGTTTTACAAAGGCTATTAAAACATCACAAGAAAATTACAATTAATCCATTATACTTTTAATATTCAATTTATATTGCAAAATAAGATTGAGAGAGTACTTGAAGAAAGTGATTTGGTTTTCTTGATGGGAGAAACATAAGATCCTGCAAGGCCTATCACAGTTGATGGGTTTGCAAATGTTGCTGCCATTTTTCTTCTTTCTCACAAACTAATCTCTTTTAGGTTTTTTTTAAGTAAATACAACACAAACAAATATATAGTTTGATCTTGTGGATGAAAGTTGAGATTTTGAGGATGGATTATTAATCAATAGCTTTGTGACACCTCATCATTTTCTTTGATATTGTGGGCCTATCTATTTCTTAGATAAGATTGATTCCAGATTTTTTTTGCTTCACTTGCCTTTAAATTTTTTTTCCTTTTAGTTTGCATTTTTTTTTTTAGAAAGGATTAATATTACAAAACTAATGACATTTTTCACACAAAATACATAATAAGGTCAAATTTTGTCTAATGAAGTTTATAATTTAAAAAGTCAATATGGTTCTTTAAGATTTTAGCTTGACTAGAGAGAAGTCAAATATTGTTGTTATTCTCTCATCTATCTTGAAATGAAATTAAAAACAAATACTTCCTCTGATTTTTTGTTTTTTCATATATATTAATACATTTTTATTTTTCCATAAAAATAACATTAAATATTCAAAATCAACCAATAAAAAAATACTTTAATTATTCTATAAAAAAAAATCAATTCATTCAATTTACATATTAAAAATCTAAAATACTATTCTTTTTATAATAAAAATAATTAATAAGATGATGCTCTTTATAAAATATAACAAAAAATAAAAAATAAAACTCTCTTAGAATAGGAAGGTTTTTTTTTTTTTTTACAATATATCATTCTTGATTAGTAGTATTAGAAGATCGCAAATATCGACCCAAATCAAACAACGAAAATTCATGAAAAAAAAAAAATCTAGAATTGTTCTACACATTCGATTTGGATCGATCTCTACCATCTTTTCAACGAGTAGTAACACCTACAAAACTCTTCTCACACAATTCACCAAACAAGTTAGAAATATATCAAAACAAACTTAAAAAACTCAAGAACTCCTCTAAATCATGTCCCTTTCTTCAACCTAAGTATCTCTCTCAAACGAGGGAAAAATCCAACAGGACGAACACAATAAGGTTGAAACACCATTAAAATTGCTTCTACTTCAACCTCAAACTTTTCTCTTTGGAAAAAAATTTCTCCTGAGAAAAACTTACAAGAAACATAATGATCAATCCCTTCAGCTAGATTCCTCCACAAGTCCAAAAAGTCTCTCTTGTTCATGTTTAGCTCAAGAACACATAGATTCCTTCTTAAACTATCTAATGCTTCTGCGAAATCGCGCGACACTGTTAAACTAATGGATCCACTACTTACTTCTTCTTCAGATGAATCAGAATAGTTGTGGAAATGGTCACTGCAGAGAGTATCGAATTGATTCAAACAAACTGTTATAATCTCCATTATCCAATCGGTTTCGAACTCAATAAGAGTTTTTATCTCTTCTTCGAAAAAACATGAACTGGTTTCATCATCAACACACATCTCTATAAGAACCAAATCATCACTCCATTCTCTTAGCTTCGATTCAAGATACCGAGCAGTGTTTATCAATCTACAAGCTTGTATCAATGTATCTTCAAAAAGATCAATCTTTTCGAACTCTAGTAACAAAATTTTGAATATACCCCATAGTAATTTAGTAGCAGTAGCTTTTAGAAATCGAATCCTCGGTGAAATAGCAGGTAAAGATAGACCACGGTCTATCAATTTCCATGTCTTATCAACAAAAGAGTCTACTATAAATGGTGCTTTATAATCTTCTCTTGTCGCAAATCGTAAGCTAGATTCGATATCAACAACCCAAGCTTTCTCATTCTTAGCATCTTCCTTCATTTTTCTATAAGCATCTTTTAACTCAATCTTTCCCCAAATCTTAAGCCACTCAGATCTCTTACAAAACAGTCCCATTACTGACATACCTTGAGATATCAAAGAGCCTTCACCGAAGAGACAAGTAGTGTCTGAACTTTTTACAAATGATTGCATTCGTTTATCGAATGTAATCATTTGATCAACAAGATGAAACCACGACGAAACAGCTTCGGATTTCTTATGTTTCTTCTCTTCGATTTCAAACATATCTATTAACCGAGGAAATACTTTCTTCTCCAAGAAACTTGATAGCATTTGGACCATTGATGCAACCCAAGCTTCTTTAGCACTATAGCTTACTAACAAAGCTTTATCAATCAAAGGCTGTAAGAAATCGTCGAAACCATTAGCAAAATCTCTTGTAACTTTATAAACAAGTGCAAAAATAAACTCAGTTTGATCAATCCATTTCATGAAATGATTCTCCATTCGAGAAGCTAAAGGTACTACTAATTCATCGATTCCCCAAATCCGAAGATTAGCTTCTTCAAAGACACTAAGCTTCTTTCGATTTTCCTTCTTGGTACTAAGTTGTTGTAAGCCACATAGAAGTAGAAAGCTTTGAGAGTAAGACTTCTTTTGATCTTCTTCCATCAAGATTAAAGGATTAGGTATATAACCAACTGTGCCATGGTCGATATTCGATGTTGCTAGCTTCGGTGGCCATCCAATAGATGAGAGAAAAGCTCGATGCTCTGCGATAACTTGTGGTCTTAGAATAGACAAGCTTTTATCTATTCTAGTATCAACACAATCTACAAGATGTTGCCATTGTGAGTTAACATCACTAAGAACTTCTTCAATCTCAATCATAGTCTTAATAGCATAATCGATTCGATGATCCTGTCATATAAAAAAAAAAAACAAAGTTTAAATCTTTCATATAGAAATCTAAAGATTCTTAAAAGCTTAAACTTGTGTGAAATTCAAAAGCTTTACTTGAATCATACTTCTTCCTTTATGGTTACGATGAAACACTGAATCTTCAACATCTCCAACAAGACTTTCTAATTTTAAAGCAATCACTGAAAATAAAAATTGAATCTTTCTTTAGCTATTGATATTCAAAATCAAGAATCAAGCCCACAAACTCACCAAAGTATCTTCGTATATTCTGAATTCGACATAGTTCATCCACAAGTTGCTTTAACTCCTGATTAGTTTGCTTTCCGACTGTAACTACAATGAAATTGGAGATAAATCAGACCTAAAAATGTCAACTTTTGACAAAATCAAAGGGTTTTGGTGTTAACTAACAAAGACTGAGACTTTCGAGGTTTGATTTCAAATCATTGAGTGATGATTTAGCGGAAAGTGAAGTGGAGATCCATGAAACGGCGAGTTTCGTTAGATCTGTACGGAGGTGAAGAAGACGGTTGTTTAGATGAGAAACGTCGTCGTTTAAATTTGAAACTTGAGTTGAAGAACAGAGGAGAAAATCTTGGAGATTATCAGAATTATTATCAGTAAGAAGACTTAATGTTAAACTTGGAAGATCTTTAGGACTTGGTAAGATGAATGATAGTTGACGATGATGTTCCATTTGAATCGTTTTTTTTTTTTTTTACCGGTGAGGTTTTGGTCGGAAAATCTTGGAACTTAAAAAAGTAGTGGGTACAGATTTATAAGAATTAGGATTTTAGTTTTAACCCCCCTCACTTTATGTTGATTCTTTAAAAGCCCCAAATATTTTGTTATGTATAGAGTTTGGACGAAATAACCAGAACCGAATTCAATACCGAACCGAATAATTTCTATCTGCTTATGTATGCTTACTTATTCTCTTGTAATTTGGTTAGGCTCTAGGAAAATGATATTTTTTTCGATTGGCCGACCTAGTAACTCAAATTTCATAAATAAAAAAACGCACTTATATGAAAGTGGTCATATTCGAACTTTGGTTAAAAAAGAACAAAATTCTTTAAACATTCTCCTTCCATTTAAAATAGACTTTCCCACTCATTTATTTCATTATATTCTGAATATAAATTCAGATCAATTCATTACAACAAATTTTTCTTTCTACTCTTTTTAAAATAATTATCGAGAATATTGCATAAATCTTAATTCGTAGATTTTATAATCGAATGTTGCAATTATATTCTTAGGATTCAAAATCTCTAAAAATGTCACGTAAATATTTAATGAATTTTCTTTCTATCCAAGTTGGGCATATGCAATCTACATGCTCCAACTTGAGAGGGAATATTGAGAAGAGACCAGTGGGCTTTAAGTATATGAGTTTGTTGTATATGATTATAGTTTTCCTAGGTATAAATACCTAAGAACTCTTACTTGTAAATCAATCAATTCAATATATCATTTCATTCATCTCTTAGGAAACACGTTGAGAGTCCACGACAATTTGTCAACAATCATTCATCAATATACAACAAGCTTTAACACCAATTGGGCTTTATCATTCATCAATATGTTGATATACAATAACGAGTGTGTATCATTCACAACCAATTCAATATGCACTTGATATCAATCCGAAAAAGTACACTCGTCTTATGTACCAGACACACCATCATTGCCTTCTAAAATGGTCCAAGGCACAACGTCTCATCCTATTTTTTGTTATGTCTCTGATTGTGGATTTTCACAGAGACATCAAGTGTTTCTTGCTGCTATGTCTGCGGGAAAAGAACCAAGAAGTTATAAGGAGGCTGTTCTTGATGAGAGATGGAGAAAAGCATTGAAAAGTGAAGTAGATGCATTCAAATTGAATGAGACTTGGGTTTTTGAGAATCTGCCAAAAGGAAAGAAAGCTATAGGAAGCAAGTGGATCTTCAAAATCAAGTACAATGCCGATGAGACAATTAAAAGATACAAAGCAAGACTTGTTTGTCTTGGAAATCATCAAGTGGAATGGGAAGATTATGATGAGACATTTGCTCCAGTGGCTAAGATGTCGACTGTTCGAACTTTGCTTCAAGTGGCTGTAGCAAAGGATTGGGAAGTTCATCAAATGGATGTGAACAATGCGTTCCTACATGGTGACTTAGAAGAAGAAGTGTATATGAAGCTTTCGCCGGGTTTCAAGTCTGATGATCCTAACAAGGTATGTCGTTTGAAGAAATATATTTACAGTTTAAAAGAGGCACCAAGATGTTGGTTTGCTAAACTAACAAATGCGTTGAAGAAGTTTGGATTTGTACAATCCTATTCGGACTATTCGTTGTTCACATACATAAAGGGAGACAAGAATCTTTGGGTATTGGTCTATGTGGATGATTTGGTAGTGGTTGGAAATGATCTTTGTATGCTTAAAAAGTTCAAAACATACTTGAGTCAGTGTTTCAAGATGAAAGATGTGGGTAAACTCAAATATTGTCTTGGTATTAAGATTGCAAGAGGAGAACAAGACATGTATCTTACACAAAGAAAATATGCACTTGATATCATTTTAGAAGCATGATTACTTGGGTGCAAACCAGTGTCTACGCCAATCGAACATAACCATAAATTGCTTTCAGACCAGAGTCCAGCATATAAAGATCCAGCAAGGTTTCGAAGAGTTGTTGGACGACTTGTGTATATGACTATCACACGTCCCGAGCTGTGTTACACAATTCACTTTTTGTCACAAGTTATGCATGATCCGAGAGAAACTTATTGGGATGCAACAGTGAGGGTGAAACGTTACTTAAAAAGATGCCCTGACCAGGGAATAATGCTTCTAGCTAAGTGTGATTTGTAAGTTCAAGTCTTTTGTGACTCCGATTGAGCTTCTTGTCCAAGGACTAGAAGATCTCTGTCGGCTTATGTTGTCTTCTTGGGAAATTCTGATGTTACTTAGAAAACAAAGAAGCAAGATATTGTGTCTCATTCATCGGCAGAAGCCGAGTACAGAGATATGGCAGCAGCATTACATGAACTCAAATGGTTGAGAAGATTACTTGCAGATCTTGGAGTAAAACAAGAAGAACCTATGAAAATGTTGTATGATAGCAAGTCAGCCATTCATATAGCAGCAAATCCGATTTTTCATGAGCGAACAAAGCATATAGAAGCTGATTGTCATAGTGTGAGAGATGCAATTCAAGATCGATTCATTGTCACGCCACATGTGAAGACTACATAGCAAGTAGCTGATTTGATGACTAAGACTTTTGGGAGTTCAACCTTTCAATATTTGATGTCAAAGTTGGGCATATGCAATCTACATGCTCCAACTTGAGGGGGAGTATCGAGAAGAGTCTCGTGGGCTTTAAGTATATGAGTTTGTTGTATATGATTATAGTTTCTCTAGGTATAAATACCTAAGACTCTTACTTGTAAAATAACTGAACCCGAAGAACTGAACCGAAATAACCGCTTCTGAGCCCGGATCAAATTATAAAATTATCCGAATAGATATCAAAATTTATTATCCAAATAACCGGAACCGAACCAAAATTTTAGGAACCAAACCGAACTACCCGAACTAACGAAACTTCACAAAACATAAACAATATTTTTTATTAAATACGCAAATAATATAATTATTTATATTTATATTACATAATATTAATTAAAAATATTTTTTTTATTAAGTATTTTTGGTTAAATATCAAATAGGAACCGAGATACCCGAATAGATGCCCAAACAAAATGAAATAATTACCCGAATGGATATCAAAATCTATTATCCAAATAACCGGAACCGAACCTGAACCAAACCGAAAGTTTAGGAACCGAACCCGAATCTAACCGAACTTTAAAAATACCCGAATGAATCCTAAATTTATAATAAATGATCCACAACTTTGGAGATGAGAAATGTTAAAAGATGAAAATTAACTTCTTCATTTTTTTACTTCAGTTTAGGTAAATTAAAAACTATAAACTCAGCCTAAACAAGTATATCATATACATATTCAACACTGTGGCCTATGACATTAACTAAACATATCGAGTTTCTAACATTTTTGTAGCCCAAGTCAAGTAGGTTTCACTCATGTCTGAACTCATGGTTTTCTTCAGGACAAGAACTGCTCATGTACTTCTCCTGATATAATATGACCAAACCTTATTAAAATTTGTAGCTTTATATATATATAAATCAAGAAGTAGAAAAAGGCACATACTTTCTCTTCCTACGATCAATTCCTGCAAGAGCCATATTCTTTGTTTCATTCTTAGGAAGCATATTATTGTACTGCATTGGAGAAAGGGCTGGAGAGAGAGCAACAGTTGCACACTGCACAAGTTGCAGAGAAGCTAAAGGTGCAACACGTGGCCGAGGTAGTATGTGCTTCAACCTATTGTTTCTATAGTTCTTCTAAAAGTAAAATTGTTGTCTATGTGCCAACTCCTGAAAAAACACAAATTTCACAGAAGAATTTATGACTTCACAAAACTTTAACAATAATTAGGAATTGTAAAGCACCCTATCTATCTTGCGGATTGATGAACAACACTACATAAAATCAGAGAACTAAACTAGCAAAATATAAGACAAGTTTGTACTAGAAACCCAAAACTTCCAAGACTCAAAAGGCCCTTTAAGTATGCATGTTTTGTTGATGATTCTTACCTTGTTTGCAGGATGAGCTATAGCATTCCTGAAGTTCGGGTTTTGAAGAAGTTCAAGGAAATACAAGCAATGTGGATACCTATAACAAAACATATACACATGAACATATGAAAATAAATAAACAAATAGCGCAACAAGATAGTTTTTCAAACTTTCATAAGACTTAACACAATTCCATTAGATAACCAAACTCACATTATGAACTTAATGTACTCTGGTCGCTGCCAATATTGAAGATACTTTAAGTATCCAATAAATGATTCATCCTCTAAATATCGATTTTGTGCTAAATCTGTGAAATTGAACTCAAATGCTAAGTACCAAATTTTTAACCACAAATTACTTAATATCACCTTATTTGTATTGGTATGCTACAACTAGGTACATGTTTCTCAATCAAGCACTTAGATCTCATTTAAGTAACCAAAGAAAACTATTTACATGTAATCTCAATAATCTCAATTGAGGATACTATTTCGAATTCAATGACAAAAACACAAAGGCCCTGTTCGTTTGCCCGTCGCTATGCGATTAGCATTCGCTGAATCTATTTTGAAACGCTAGAAAATTTGGCGGCTAAAATTTTTAATCGCTGGTCGCAGCGACTAATCGCTGCGATTAGTCGCTGCGACCAGCGACTGACAAACAAACACAATTTTAATCGCTGCCGCTAGCGACAGGCAAACGAACAGGACCAAACTCTATGCCCTAGAACTACTTCTGAACTTTAGAAGAGGAGAACTATACAAACTTACAGTGGATGTAAGTAGGATTGGCGAGACATTGAATGAATTCTAGTTCGAGCAATAATCGTTGTCTTCCACCATCTGGATCCTTGTAAATATTCTTTGGCCTGTATCAAAATTACAATGATGGGAATTAGACACTAAACAATAAACTAACGCAATTGAGAGAAAGATAAGCACTGGAAAACGAACCATTCCTTCTCAGGCAGGATAACCGATGCAAGTTCAGAGATAGTATCGCGAATTTTCGATTTGGCCTCCTCACGCTGAATACAAGAGAGCATCGATGATTTGAGGGAAGATTGAGTGGAGAGGGAGAGACGCGGCCATAGATTGGCATCATCATCGCGTGTGAGTAACTTCTGAAGGAGAATTGCAGCCATGGTGCGACGCTCGGGGTGAGGAGAAACCTGGAGAAGATGAGCTAATTTCAAGGCAAGGGTATCGGGATTGCTTTGCTTGGCGAGATTGAAGAGAGTCTCGGCGGAGGAGCGTTGCTCGTTTGAAGACGACATGAGGTCGGAGATGATTGTCTCGAACGGTGCTGAATCGGAGCCGACGACCATCTCGAGTTGCGCTTGCTGAAGCTGATTTGAAAAATTAGGGTTCAAAGCGCCGAGGAAGGGAAGATGAGGGATGAAGCTTGATAATTATATATTTTTATTTTTATTTCCATTTTCGTGGTCGATGATGAATTGATTTCCATTTTTATTTTTTTATTATTATAATATAAATAAAAAAAAAACTGGTATATAATAAATTAACAAAACTTTAAGTTATTATAAGAAATATAAGTTCAATACACTACAATATTTTTTATTGAAATTTCACAAAACATCACAAAAAACTAAATTTTGAATATATATATATATATATATATATATA
>OVBE01000571.1:0-47778 GCA_900406425.1 Iberis pinnata | reverse complement strand
AGATGCAGAGAATGAAGATGATGAACACAAAGAACTTCTACCCAGAAAAACAGAACAAATGCTGAAACAGAACACAAAACCCAGAAAAACAGAGTAAAATGAAGAAAAAACTCAAAACCCAGAAATTATAATCACGGGATAAACGAGATTAAAGATGGAAATCAGAAGATCAGCAAGCATATAATGGATAACAACCTTAAACTAAACAAGAAAATGAAGAAATCAAAGGCTAAACAGAAATTTTATAAGAAATCAAAGGTTCAACATGAAGAACATCATCTAGAACAAAGAGAGAAAATAAACCTAAGACTTAGACCTAAAATGGCAAAAATAAAGCTTAAACCTAAAAAGAGGCAAGTTTGGGGTTTATATAGTGCTTCAGAAAAACCCTAAAAAATGCTAAAGGACAAAACCTAATGATTGGCATTGATCTTTAAATCTGGTTTGTGCAGGAATATTCTGAAACTTTCTCTGATAGAGTTGGTGAGTTGCTTGTCTGAGGTGGAAATGCTCAAGTGATCCACATGATGCTGGCTCGACGTGTTAGCTCGTTCAGGTCACGGTATGGCTCGATGAAGACACAAAGTTGGCTCGATGTAATATTTGTTGCGGCTCGATGTAATGAAGATGATGGCTCGATGTAAAGGGAATGATGCGGCTCGATCAAAACATGTAAAGTGGCTCGAGGTGGTGGGGAAGTTTGGCTCGACGTGAAGATGATGTTGGCTCGTCGTGAAGATGAGGTTGGCTCGACGTGAAGATGATGGCTCGATGACATGAAGATGATGGCTCGACCAAAAAGGTTGTTGCGGCTCGATGAGGAAGTTATTGTTGGCTCGATGTGGTGATGTTGAGTGGCTCGATGTAAAGTAGGAATGAAGTTGGCTCGACGAGAAAGAGGGATGGCTCGATATAAAGTTATCGGCTCGACGAAGAAGGAGTTGGCTCGACCACAAAGTTTTCCAGCTCGACAAGACATCTTTTTGGCTCGATATCGATTCGTCTGTGGCTTTGCATAATCGAGACATTTGGCTTAGGTACGGCATGAGTTTTGGTTGAGTCCGAATTGAGCTGACATTGAGTTGATTCTATTCCGTGCATTTTCCTTATCTTCTCTAAATTTGCCTTAATGTTCTGGAAACTCCTGAAAGCCCTGAAAAATCTCCAAAATGCATATGTATGCAAGTGCTAATGCAGAATTTCCTGAAGATGCAAACTTACTAGTAAACTCCTATAAATGCAACATGTTCACATCTAAATGATCTTAAAATAACAGTAAATGGCTTCTAAAACTACTAAAATGCAGAGACATCAAAGAGATAAATCATTAGTAGCAATAACGTAAAGATAAGGAGACAGAGCACAACCTTTTCTTATCCCTCTGCTGATGGGGAAATAGCTAGCAAGTTCACCATTGACTACAATCGAGAAAGTAGCTGTGGAAAGACATTGGTGGATCCAGTGAATAAATCTGTCCGGGATCCCCATAACCTGCAAAACCGAAACTATGAAATGCCAGTCAATAGTATCAAATGCCTTAGAGATATCCAATTTAAGAATGAAACGAGATGATATAGTTGACTTTTGATAGTCTTTGACTACTTCAGTGGCAAGTAGGACATTTTTGAGCAAAAGACGGCCTTGAATGAAAGCACTCTGGTTGGGCTCGATGGTTGTAGGAAGGCATTGCTTTAGACGATTGGCAAGAATCTTGGAGATGACTTTGTAGATGACATTGCAGCAAGAGATGGGTCTATAATCTTTCATGGTCTGAGGGTTTGTAACCTTCGGGATGAGAGCTATTAAAGTGGAATTGGTACCTGCAGGAAGAAACCCATAGAGAAAGAAAGACTGAACCACTGTAGTGAAATCGCTGCCGAGAATAGACCAAGCAGCCTTGTATAACTCTGAAGTGTAACTATCTGGACCTGGAGCTTTATTCGTTGGCATCGAGAAAAGAGCAGCCTTGATTTCAGGAGCTAATATCGGAGCTACTAAGGAAGTGGTAGCCTCATGCGAACAACGATAAGTTAGTAACGTAGATAAAGTACCATAAGGAATAGGCGTAATATCCTATTAGTCTTGCAGAAAATCCTTGAAATTCAAAACCGAGACTGCTTTGATGTCCGATATAGCGCTTAGCACTTCACCATTCGGAAGAACAAGTCTTTTGATGTTGTTACGTGAAGTCTGAGTACCAACAATACGGTGAAAAAACACAGTATTTTGATCACCATGCTTTAGCCAGTTAATCCTTGATTTTTGTTGGTACAACCGCTCCTTAGCCGAGGCCATAGAACGCCATTGATGTGCCGTATCCTGATCATCCCGATATGTTTGCTGTGAGGCATGAATGAGGGATTGTGCTTGGAAATGAATTAAACGATCAAAAGTTTGTCGGGTGTGAACGGATAAGTCGCCATATTTGGATGAGTTGAGTGCACAAAGGGGCCCTTTAAGCAGCTTGAGATGAACTTGAAAGAAACACAAGGCCAAGCGAGAGTGAGGGTTCGCCACCTAACCAATGGGACCTGAGAATGTCAGAAAAAGCAGTATCATCAATCCAAAAATTATAGAATTTGAAAGGTTTACGGTTAGGGGAGAGAGGAGTAGTAATATGAACAACACAGCGGGTGTGATCGGAGATGTCGTTAGCTTCGAAGACATCATAAGACTGGGGATGATCGGCTGTCTAGGTGTCATTAATTAAGGCACGATCTAACTTTTTGGCAACAGGATTGGCAGCTTGATGATTCGACCATGTATAGCGGGAACCAATATAATCCAAGTCTGTGAGATCACAACCATGGATAAAGTTTTGGAATTTATTCATCCCAATCTGCCGAGATTGAGAGCCAAAATTTGAATGATCGGACAGGACAAGAACTTCATTGAAATCACCCATGACTATCCATGGGATTGGACGTGAGCCATATAGGAGACGACTTTGAGCAAGAGTTGTCCAAAGATGTATGCGTTCCACCTGAAAATTTGATGCATAAACACAAGAGATTAGTAATGTATCACCAGATTCAAGAGTAACTAGAATAGTCATGACTTGAGCAGTAATGAGAAGGGGAGTAACGACAACCTCCTCTTTCCAGACAACCTAAATACGATCCAACCGATGATAGGAGTAGTTATGAATACAGGCCCACCCCGGAAGGGCTGATTGAAAAACCGAAAGAAAATTAGATGGCTGGACTCGGGTTTCAAGAAGGCAGCCGGAAAAAGGCTTTTACGAGGCAACCCAGTGTCGGACTATCATATGTTTCCAAGGCTGCTTAAAGCCTCGGGTGTTCCACGCAAATAACGACATCACATTAGTGTCTCCGCGAGGAGACATGAGTAGATTTTTTTAACGGAGCTTGCTTAGCGAGTTAAAGGGACGCTAGAGACGGAACTGGGCCTTTTGGTTTGATATGTGGTGGCTGTTTTTAGGAAGTAGCGTGCGCCTGAGACTCCGTATTAGGGTCTTCCTCAACATCAGAAAGTTGCCCCTCCTCCTCGTCATCCTGCAGAGAAAGGTCATGGTCATTAGATAAGACAGTAAACCGAGAAAGAGAAACATTGGGAGTGAAGGTAGAAAGTGATGAGTGTTTCGGTGGTGAGGCTTGAGGAGCTCGACCACCCCGTACAACAGTAGCCCAATCATCATTATTTGTGTTGTCCTTGATTGTCTCAACGGATTGAGTGTCGGTTTGAATTTCCTTAACAATTGCCTTTGCGTGAATGGCTGGAACAACATCATCATTTGAATGTGCTACAAACTCCAAAGCTGGATCCATTAAAGGGACCGTGGAGGGTGGAGTAGCAGTAACTTTAGCCACTTGTGAATCCCCCGAACCTGCATTAGAGATAGAAACATTGTGAGAAGGTTGTAGTTGATCTAAGTCATGAATGGTTTCTGAGATTGGATGTAAGAGCTGGTGAGCCGAGTCGGCTGTTTCAATAGCGGGGGTATGACATGATCCGGAGTTGGCGTAGAGGTGGATGCTGAAAAAACAGAGGCTGGAGAAACGCTAGTTTCAAGGTCCGGGAGTGAATTATCGGTAAAGGTAGGAGCGTGAGTCTCGGTATCATGTTTCATGCAATCCAAGACCTTGTGTCCCCAAGAATGACATGAGTTGCAAAGAATTGGGAGCCATGGGTAAGAGACTAGTACAGGCTGGGCTATGTCCTTTAGCTGAATTTTAGTGGTTAACACTTTCTCCAAGTTAACAACAACCATAACACGAGCAACATCAAGTCTCATACAACGTTCTGTTGTGGGGTGCAACTTTTGCGCCTCACCAACTATGTCCCCGATGTATTTGAGACCAGGTCGAGAAAAAAGATGATCTGGGACAGTCTTGAAGTCAAACCAAAGAGGCATAGCTGTAAGATTTGGTTTCTGATGAAGGCGAGAAGGACTCTACTCCTGCACAACAAGTAAAACATCAGAGATATGCCAATATTGCTTTTGCGTTATGTTATTATGGAGAGACAAAGAGTCAATTTTAAAAAGAACGGTGTCCTCTTTGATGAATTGAACGTCAATTTTGGATGATTTTCCATCATGATTCCAAAGCCTATTGACAGTTGCATGGACTTTGCCAATATGAGGAACCGGTCCAATGAAGTAGCCAACTAAGAAAGAGTTCCAAAGGGGTTGAGCATCAACAATGGTTGCTTGAGGAATGTCAGCAATTGTCGTGCCATTGTCGAGGGTGAAAGAAGGACAAATGGAATTGATTGCATGCAGGTCCGATGAAGCAACGATAGAAGACCAAGGAGAAGAAAGAAAGCCAGTAGCTAGGCGTGATCGTGAAGATGAAGCACCACCAGCACCACCGGTTGCGCGAACACCAGAAGTATAACCACCAGAGGCGACAGCCCCAGACGGCGGAGGTGAGTCCGCCATGAAACCGGTGAGGTTTCGATAGACGCGTTGAAGCGTGAGGAAGAAGCCAAAATAGGAAAGTAGAAAAACCCTAAAAATCGCCTCAAATATCTGGATATTTGATCCCAAAAAAAATATTGATGCTTAATACTATTAGTTTCTATGATATTAAGATGTTATTATCTTCAATTACTTAGATAATGAAAGGAAAATGAGAATTCTATTTTACGACTAATCATGTAAAAATAAATCATACTCCTTAACCAATAAAATGAGAATTCCATTTTAAGAATAAATGGTATAAAAATTGTGTCCAAAAAAGAAAACAAAAAATAATTAGTATTTCTTATGTCTTACTTGTCTTAGACTCACACATGACAGCTCAAAATGTCCCCTGCAACAGTCGAAGAACCAGCTTATAATATCGGGTATTACTACTGTTGTCCAGGAAAAATCAATGAGCAGTTAGGACTTACCATCTTCGTTGTTATCAAGAATAAAACAACCTGATTACTCATCCCCTCCACCAGGCTTCCCAGCTCTTCCACCACACTTATCGAAGGAAGATACAAGTGTTATTATGCAATATCTCTCTGTTGTTGATCCAACTGAATGTCAAGTTAGGCTGTTGCGCATTCAAGCACGCTTTGAACGTAAAGAGGAAGAAAAACAATGGGAGTCACCATGTATAGTTACTAATCTGGATTAAGGAGAAGGACTTGTCTTCGGTTACTCCGAACAAGATCCTAATCTTCTATCTAGAATCCTATCAAGTGGAATTGTAGTAACTTGTAACTCCTCTGAAGAATCTAGGAATCAAAACAAGAACAAGGTTTCTCTTGATTTCACCTCGATGGGCAGTTCTAGGGTATTCAAGGAGGGTTCTAATACAATCCTCTTCACCGGAACTTCAGCCCACGGTAAATCAAGGAGAAACAGGCCGAATAAATGGATCCGCAAAGCATAAAGAACAACACAATTATCAATAACTCCAGGAGCAGATTCAGAGATGGTTCCTAATACATATGGCAAGTCTATAGTGGTCTTAATAGATATCACATAAGATAAGCATACTCAAAAACGCAATAGGGTTAGTGAGGTTTCTATTATTGATGAATCACCAACCAAGAAGACAACCTATTTCGGGATAAAGGTTGCTTAAAACTCTCAAAAGGCGGAAAGTGAGCAGGATAATTCGCTTACTCCGCCTGAGCTTATATGAGTATATTGAGCTGGAACTGTCAGGATTTGGAGAACGACCCGACAGTTCGACGTATTCGGAATTTGTGTCGGGTGCACTTTCCAGATATAATGTTCCCCCAGGAAACGAAAAATACGGTTGATGTCTTAGAGAATTTGAAAGGAGATCTTGGCTATGATAACTTATTTACGGTGGATCCAATAGGTTTGAGCGGAGGACTTGCACTTTTCTAGAAAAGTAATTACGAAGTTACAATTCTTTTCGCTGATAAGAGGTATGTAGATAGGAGAGTAAAATTTGGATATCTGGAGATTTTCATTACCTTCATATATGGTGAACCGGTTACCAGTCTTCGTTCATGGTCATGGGAAAGATTGAAAGACATCGGGATGAGTAGATATCAACCTTTGTTGTCCATTGGAGATTTTAACGACATAATAAATAACTCTGAAAAATTTGGTGGTCAACAAAGGCCGAAAAGAACGTTCTTAAACTTTAGAGAGACGATTCATACTTGCCATGTCGCAGAGATTAGTAGCTCTGGAAATTCATTTTCTTGGGCAGGCTACAGAAATCGAGTTTAGATACAATGAAGATTGGATAAGAGCTATGGCAACAACGAGTGGTTTACTTTGTTCTCGAGATGTCACACTCAGTATTTAGACCGGATTAAATCGGACCATCGACCTATTTTATTTAAATTTGTATATGAAGCATTCAGTTTCATAGGTAAATTCAAGTTCGACCGTCGATGGGTTGAAGCTCCAGACTTTACTAACGTTATCCACTCCTGCTGGGGAGAAGAAACTGGAGTTAAAAATGTCTTCAATCGAGTGGCAGAATGCCGAAGAGGTATTTCTAAATGGCGTAGAGTAAACCCACAGAATGCAGCTCTAAAAATAGAACAATTGCGTGAAAATATAGACAAGGAAACTTCGAAGGAATTTCCATACTTTGACTTATTTTGTACTTTGCACAAATCTCTGCATTTGGCATATTTATCTGAGGAGCAATTCTGGAAATAAAGAAGTCGTGAGAGATGGTTAAAAGACGGTGATCAAAATTCAAGTTTCTTCCATGCTAGTTTTAAGAACCAGAGAGTAAAAAATAAAATCCAAAGTCTCCAAGATACTGATGGTGTTGAGAAATTTGAGGAAGGATCTAAAGGGGAGATTTCAGTCTCATATTTTCGTCAACTATTCACTACCACTAATCCCCTGCAAAACGACCAGATTTTAGCTTCCTTCACACCTCGAGTTACTTCATCCATGAACAGAAGGCTGCTGGAAAAGTATCATAAGAGGAAGTTAGAGCAGCGGTATTTGGTATAGACCCAAACAAATCTCCTAACGCTGACGGTATGACAAGCCATTTCTATCAGAAGTTCTAGAATGTGATAAAATCACAACTAATCAAAGAAATCAATAGCTTCTTTGAAAGTGGGATTTTTCCATTAGACTGGAACTTCACACAGATTGTCCTTATACCAAAGATACCGAAACCAAGGAATATGAACGAATTACGCCCATTAGCCTTTGTTCGGTCCCATACAAGATTTTGTCGAAAATCATTTGTAACCGACTTCGATTGATCCTACCTATAATATCCTCTACACAGGGTGCTTTTGTTGCCAAGAGACCAATCTCTGATAACATATTGCTAGCCCATGAGATGATCCATGGCCTACAAACAAACATGTTATGTCGAGACTCTTGTATGGCTATAAAAACAGACATGTCTAAAACCTATGATAGAGTTGAGTGGAACTTTCTACAGGATATTTTGCAAGCTATGGGATTTGATCAACGATGGGTTCAGTGGATAATTTCTTGTGTTACTACAATATCTTATTTGGTTCTCTTGAATGGACAAGAACTCGTTTTATCAAACCAGAGAGAGGTTTACGCCAAGGAGATCCTTTATCACCACTGTTGTTTATTCTATGTGCAGAGCTTCTAGTACATATTCTAAAATTTTCTAAAGTACAAGGACGAATTAGTGGAATCCGCCTATCTCCCCAAGGATCATCAATACACCACAAACTTTTCACCGATGATAGTTTATTCTTATGCCAGGAAAATCTAGAAGAAAGTGACAAAATTTTGCGATGTCTCAAAGAGTATGGAGATGCCTCAGGAAAAATGATTAATTTTCAAAAGTCGTATATCATGTTCGGTGATAAGATAGAAGTTATTATCAAACGCCAAATACAAGACATATTCGGTATACATAAAGAGGGAGGAGTTGGCTCATATCTTGGCTTACCTGAATGCTTTCGTGGGTCGAAGATAGATATATTGGCGTATTTGAATGAGAAGCTAAAGAAAAGATTACACGGGTGGTATGCTAAAACGTTGTCTCAAGGAGGAAAGGAGATTTTACTGAAATCGATCACTATGACACTTCCTGTATATGCAATGTCTTGCTTCCAATTGCCCTAGAAAACCTTAAAGAATCTCACAAGTGTAATGATGGAATTCTGGTGGAGTACAAAAGCAGATAAGAAACCTATTTATTGGGTCTCTTGGAAAGCTCTATGCCGACCAAAGAATGAGGGTGGGTTAGGTTTTAAAGATTTAGATTTGTTCAACCAAAGTCTTCTTGCTAAACAGGCTTGAAGAATTCTAGATGAACCAAATAGCTTACTGGCTCAAGTATACAAATTGAGATATCTCCCTTATGTACCTTCCTGTTAAGCAAAAAGAGGCAAAGGCCATCCTTTGCATGGTGCAGCATACAATACGGCAAGGAACTACTCGATAAAGGTTTATCAAGAGCCATAGGTAATGGCAAGGATACATTTGTGTAGACTGCAGCTTGGCTCCCATACAACAAACCCCGAGCTCCATTCAATCTAAACGGTCCTATGAATGTGCTATTGAGAGTATCGGACCTTATTTGCAATCACTCAGGCTCATGGAAACTGGAAGAATTAAACTGTTTATTCTCAAGAGATGACGAAAGCATGATTTTGTCAATCAAACCAAGTCTGAATCGCAAGGACAGAGATATTTGGTTCCACACCAAGAATGGATTATACACAGTAAAGAGTGGATATGCTTTGGCTAACTCTCTTGATGATACTACTGCAATCTTTGTATTATATGATAAGCTGAATGATCTTAAAAGTGAAGTATGGCAAAAACTTTTCCTCCGGTTTCAAATAGATTTTGTTTTAGAATTATACACCCGGATTAATAAATCTTTGTTTTCCGTAAAACATCATTAAACATAACCAAACCAACCAATAGAAAAAAATACTTTATTATTTTATTTGTCTAAAATTCAAACAACATTTAATTTTTGCATTGAAATCCGAGAATGACATCTATTATAAAACAAAAAAAAACTAATCCTAAAACATCTAATTTGAATAGGAAAGAGTAATAACTTACAAAAATTAGATTTCCCAAAAAAATAGAGAATCCTTTTGAACAAAATTATGATTGGCTTAAAAAATAAATTTTCAAAAACAAAAACTAAAATCCACTTTAAAATCTAAAAAACAATCAAGGCCTAATAATTAGTTTCAGTTTTCCACAATGTTGCATGCACTTAACAAATATATATATATATATTTCTAGCATAAAAACGAATATTACCTTAGCGAAGTAAAAATGAATTTGTCAATTGTCTGTTTCTAGTTTCTACACAAGGTTGGTCTTTGAGGCATTTTGGCGAAGTAATGAGTTTAATTTCTAACTTGTTGTTTTTCAAATGTATTTTAAAAACAAAAAAAGTTGATGGTCTATGAAATTTCATATCGATCCTATTTTTACAGTATTTTCTACTCTCTGTTACTTCACATGGTTGTAGGTTTTGCATTATCCAACTACAATTATAAATCTACAAACCTAATTTACATGATCCAACCACAACACTCTTCACGTTAAAAGTCCTGATAATTATTTCTTATAAAATAACAAGAAAAACGAAACTCTTATCTCATCCAACACTTTCATTTCTTGACCATTAAGAATCTATATATTTCTTCCATGGCAAGCATCAAGCAATTTCCTCTCCTCTTTCTTCTCCTCCTCACCACCATCACTACTACATCACATGCTTCACCGGAACAAAATCAAATAATCACAACAAGAATCATAAACGCAATGATCTCCGGTGGTAGTTTCGACGATTGGGGTGAAGCTTTCCTCTCTACAAACAATGAGATAAACGGTCAAACTCTCACTTCAACTCTCTTCCTCCCCAAAAACTCCATCGAAGGTATCAACGCCACGTCACCACTTGTTGCTTCTTACCATATAGTTCCACAACGTCTTGATTTCTCCCACATAACTCTTATGAAGCCTTTGTCTCGTCTTCCTACACTTCTCTCTGAAAACTCAATAGTTATTACCCACAATTCAGCTTCTGGTATAACCATCGATGACATTTTAATCTCTGAGCCAGATTTGTTCATCTCTCCTTCCATTATTATCCATCGAATCGCTTCTCCTTTTAACTTCTCTCGTTATGGTAGAGATCATATATAGTTAGTTTTTTTCTCTTCCTCCACTTTGTTTCTTTACATTTCCATGAACCGAAAATCATAACATATATGACATATATGAAAATCATAAATTCATGTATGAATGCGATGTATTGAAACAATTTGTGTATGAATTGACCGATATCCCACTATTTAAAATTTACTAAAAAGTTTGTTCGAGAATAACTTTACGATTTTTGGATATAATTTTTCTATTCCGATCATTTACCCTAACTCAATAATTAACTAAGACGAACCAAACTAATCTCAAAATTTGTTTTGCTTTATACAATTATAATAATTTAACCAATATAATAATATTAACATTAAACATCATAACCACTAAAAAACTTTCAATTTCAACCAAATAGTTATGTTATGAGATAAAAGAGAGATTTGTAGAATAGACTATCTTCCAGATTTAAGTAGGAACAAAAAAAAACCCTAATAAAATAGATGTTGAATAAATAGAACCCAAGGCATAAGTAAAATGATAAAACGAATAATCAAGTACTGATCAACAATCTTACAAACTTTTCCATCCTTGACGTTTGTTATCACATTCTTAAACAACATCATAGCTTCAGCATCACCCAAATTCCATTTCCATGTACCTTCTTCATATAAATACAACTCTTTAATTTTGTCGGCTGATAAGTACTTCTCCTCGAAACATGGAAAGTACTTATTCAACTTCCTCTTGTTCAACCTTTGAACCTCAGCTTCAACTTTGTTATCTAGTAAGTCCAACCTGGCTCCTATTTCATCTCCAGTAACTGGGTACTTTTGGTCGGCCTCGTGTTGCCATTCTCGAATCTTTAATTTTAGTTCAAGACCCGATTGGTTCACTACTACTGGTTGACGTATCAGCTCTATGGTAGACGATGCACACAAAACTATGATATAAAATAATTTCATAGTTGTATTACTATTAGCAATTGTGGAAATGAATTACGTTTTTTTTCCCTTTGTGATTTTGTGTTTACTAATTGAATGTTTATATATTTACCTAACGGAGGCAGGGACTTTTCTCCACTTGGATTAGGGTTTTAGATTTTTTTTTTTTTTTTTTTTTGTATATTTATCTTGAGATTATGGTTCTGTTGAGATATTATGATATTGAGATAAGGATTATATTTGTTAGTTGCTTATTTATCTCTAATATTAAGATAATTATATTATGCCTAGAAAAGGAACATTTTTGCTCCATTTTTATATATCACATATTCCACAAAAATCATGTTCATCGGCTTATGCATCAAAGTTATCTGAAATAGCTAATCTACTTCCTTTTCTCTATGATATTAGGATCTTATACTATAGGAGCCAACATAAAAAGTTGATCAACCGGCAAAAATGACATAAAATCGAAAGAATCATTTCTGTTCTGAAATTGTAGAAATTTAGAAGTGTAAAATTAGGTTTCTTATTATTCACCAAACTGCTTTAACAAACGTTATATACATTGGTTCTGTCTTTCGCATCGAACAAGAGCTAATGATATTTACACAAACTACACAATCTATCGAGAAGCCCATATATGGCCCAATACTCCCGCTCAAGGTGGAGAGTGTAAATCATACACACCCAATTTGACCAAGAAAGCTTCAAACTCACATTTTCCTAGCGCCTTAGTCATTATGTCTTCGAGTTGCTTTAGTGGAGACATGTTTGGTATGAATAATACCTCTAGCAATCTCATCTCTTATGAAGTGACAATCCAATCCCACATGTTTTGTTCGAGCGTGAAATACCGGGTTGGCAGCAAGATTAATCGCGGAGAGACTGTCGGAGTGCAAATTAGGTGCAGAGGTTGTACCATCAATGCTGAGTTCGGGAAGCAAGTCGCGGAGCCAAAGAATCTCGGAAACGATATTGACCATGGCTCGATACTCCGCTTCAGCGGATGAACGAGAAACAACGTCATGCTTCCGGATTTTCCAAGAAATAGGTGAACCACCAAGCTGTATAAACCAGTCCTGTCAAAGATCAACGCGTGAGAGGACACGAGCTCCAGTTGGAATCACACCATGCCGTGAGTTGCATTGGTGTATTTGCTCACAATAATATTCCTTGACTAGGATTGTTTTCAGATATTTGACCACTCGAAGAGCTGCAATCCATTGAGCTTGCTTTGGGTTGGACATGAACTGTGATAGAATATGAATTGCATAGGAAAGCTCCGGTCGAGTAACGCTGAGGTAAATTAAACGACCGACCAGCCTTCGGTAGCGAGAAGGATCCGAAATTATATCACCATCCGCAAGAGCCAGCTTGTGGTTTTGTTCAAGAGGAAAAACCACAAGTTTGCTCCTAAGAGCCCTGTTTTGGTGATAACGTCAACAACATATCGGCGCTGACAGAGATATATACCGGTGGGATTTCGAAGAACTTCAATACCGAGAAAAAATCTTAGAACCCCAAGATATTTTATATGAAAACAAGTCTTGAGATACGTCTTGAATTCATTAATAACATGAAGTGAGTTTCTTGTAATTATAAGATCATCAACGTATATTAATACGTGAAGACGAGAAGCAGACTTTGCAAAGGTGAATAAAGTATAATCAGAGATGATTTGGTTAAAGCCATAGTCACATAGAGCCTGGTTCGGTTTGGAGAACCAACACCTCGGTGCTTGACGAAGTCCATATAGAGACTTACGTAAGCGACAAACCTTGTCGTCTTACTTTGCGTGAAAGCTTGGTGGGAAACGCATATAAACTTCTTCCTGTAAATCACTGTGCAAAAATGTGTTATGCACATCCATTTGGTGTACATCCCAATTCAAAGAAGCTACTTGTTGTAGAAAAATTCTTACAGAAACCATTTTGGCAACCGGTGCAAAAGTATCGTTGTAATCGACATCGGCTTTTAAGAACCACAAGACATGCTTTGTAGCGTTCAAGAAACCCATATGATTTAAGTTTAACCCGGTAAACCCACTTGCAGCCAAGAGCGGTTTTTTTCCGGTGGAAGAGGTGCTATTGTCCATGTGTTGTTAAGATTTAAAGATTGCATTTCTTGTTGCATTGCACGACGCCAATGCTCATGTAACACCGCATGTTTGTAATTACGAGGTTTGAAATGTGTTTCTACAGCAAGTGCATAAGTGGAATATGTAGCAGAGATGCGAGTTTGAAACAAAATCATCCAAAGAATACAGTGAGACAGGCGTAATAGACTGGTGCAGAACCTGAGAGATGTAATCATCAAATTTTGTAGGAGGCTTTCGGACGCATGTACCTCGGCGAAGAGACTCAAGAGCTGCTGCATGTGGTGCAGAAGCTACGGCAGGCTCATGAGATGCAATAACAGGAGGTACATGAGCTGTTAAATCCGCAGAAGCAGATGCAGAGTCAAGTGAAGATTCAATCAAAACTGGATTATCAGTTTGGTTTGCATCGACAGGAAGGTCGATGGGGATAGGAGGAGCAGGTAGTTCAGGTAATAAGACAGGAATTGGGTGATGAGGTGTGTCATCATCATCAGTAAAAATAGGAGCTGTCGAAGTAGACAGTGACTGCAGGACTAAAACTACAGAAGGGGACGCGTGATGAAATTCGTGTTCAAGAAAAATGACATCCGAGAAACAGTGACTTTGTGAGTTTCTAGATTAAAGATGTACCATTTCTTCTGAGCAAACGGATACCCGATGAAAATAGATTTATGATTACGAGCATTGAATTTATCTGTTGTGACGTTGATTGTGAGCGTAACAAACACAACCGAAAACACAGAGATGTTGAGTAGGTGGAGGTTTCTTATAAATCAATTCAAAAGGAGTCTTTATGTTTAACAATCGCGTAGGCCTCCGGTTTATGAGATAAGCGGCGGTTATAACACAATAGCCTCAAAACTCGATAAGCAAAGAAGCTTGAAAACAAAAAGCTCGAGCTACATTGAGTATGTGACGATGCTTCCGTTTAACTTTCCCATTTTTGTGGAGTTCCGACACATGAGGTTTCATGAATAATCCCATGTTAAACAAAATATGACTTTAAAGTGATAAACTCGGAACCATTGTCGCTGCGAATTGTCTCTCGACCAAATTCAGAAAATTGATAAGATGATCTGGAGCCTGTTGCTTAGAAGGAAATAAATAAATCCATATAGCACGTGAGTAATCATCAACTATCATGAGAAACTAATGTGAACCGCACAATTCCAGAGTCCTATACGGTCCCCATCAGTCACAATAAATCAATTCAAAAGCGAATGTTGATACAGATGTACTCAAAGGAAAAGAGTCTCGAGAATTTTTAGAACGAATAAAAATGTCACAAGTCTTTGAATCAAACGAAGAACAATGAAAATCAAGGAGGTGTAACGATTCTAAGGCTTGAGATGACGGATGCCCAAAACGTTGATGCCATAGAGTTGAATCATCACCAGCACCATTGGTAACATTGTGAACAGTTGCCACTTGCCTTAGAAAATACAAATCATTGTGTGCTTTACCCGCTCTAATCAGCATCAGCGTAATACGGTCCTGAATTATACAAAGACGATCAGTGAATTAAAAAACATAACCACTTTCATGAGTAAGCTGCGAGACTGAGATAAGGTGACAGCAAAAACCGTCAACATAGTAAACAAATTGGAGATTCAAAGAAGGTCCAAGTGAGACAGATCCCATTTCTCGTGAGACTGTAAAGTTGCCATTAGGCAAACGAATTGTGACTGGAGGCATATCACAAAGGTTGTGAAAAAATTCTAATAATCTGGTCATGTAATTTGTAGCCCGTGAGTCATGAATCCAAGACTCAAGGATGTAAGTACATGAGGAGTGATTGGATGTAGTTGTTCTTTGTTCGTCTAACAATTGAACAAGCGTTTTCCACTATTCGAAGCTGAGATCAATGAGTCCAAGTATGTGTGCATAAGTTAGAGGAGGACTTGGATTGGAGAAAGAAGCAGTATGAATAACCATGACGTTATTAGCCCGAGAATTGGTTATCGGCTTAGTGCGTGAAGAACCAGCGGACCCACGAGATACTGGATATGAATTTCGTTGAACACTGGAACCAGATTTTCGAGAGGAGATGTCATCAAACTGTGTGGGATAGCCAATGAGTTTGTAACAAGATTCGGCTAGATGACCTTGTTTCCTGCAATGACTACAGATAATGGAAGTGGCTTTGTTTTTAGCGTGTGGGTGAACAACAAAGGACTGAACTGCAAAGCTCACGCCTTCAGATGCTTTTGTGTATTAATGACCAAAAGATTTGGATTCTTCATCCTAGACAAGAATATTATAAGCATCTTCAAGCGTTGGCAAAGGAACACGTGACAGAATAGACAATTTTACATGTCCATAAACAGTTTCATCAAGGCCCATAAGAAATTGGTGAAGCTTGTCTTCTTCACGTTCTTTGCGAACTTATCCATATTTTTGGCTTGTTGGTAATCACTGAGACTACACCAGATCTGTGTGAGTTTTCCATAGTAAGATTTTATGGCCATCCCCTTTTGGCGACAAGTTACAAGATCGGTTTTGAGACGTTGAACACGTTGACCGTTCTTGAGACCAAATCGTTTTTGAATATGAATCCAAAGAGAAAGTGCATCATCCATGTGCAAAAGAGTGGACGGAAGTGTATCGTCAATGGTGAGTTTCATCCAAGAAATAAGTAGAGCATTGTTGGTAGTCCAATCCTCATAATCCGGTGAAGTCGAAGCAGGTTGAGGAATTGTCTCGTCAACAAAACTAAATTTCTTCCATGCCGTTAAAGCCAACCAAAAATTATAGCTCATTCAACGTAGTTAGGACCTTTGAGAAATGGTTTGGAGATAAGCGTTCCAGGATCATCCGCATAAGTGAGATCGTATGGAGAGATGGTGCGGCGTGCAGATGTTAGATTGTCTCCCATTGTTGAGAAACGAAAAAGATGAAGAGAGGGAAGAAAAAAAATTGAGCAACAACCTTGTAGTAGTTAGATTGGTGGCTCTAATACCATGTAAAAACTTAGAAGTGTAAAATTAGGTTTCTTATTATTCACCAAACTGCTTTTACAAACGTTATATACATTGGTTCTGTCTTTAGCATCGAATAAGAGCTGATGATATTTACACAAACTACACAATCTATCGAGAAGCCCATATATGGCCCAATAGAAATAAGATTTTTATTTAATAAAATATTTATGTTTGTGACAACAACAAAACCATATTTATGTGCATGACGTCATCTAATTGACTATTGTTATCTATTATATAAAAACAAGCTTTATCTCTCACAAGAAGTTGACACATAAGCTTCTCTTCTTTTGACAGATCAGCATATTAAAAATCAATTAGATATTTTTCATCAACGCTTAAATCGACGCTATTCATCTTCTGTAAAATTGACGATTGGTTTCCCATTTTTGAAACTTGTAATTCATCTTAGCTCAATTCGGATACTACTCTCTTTCTGTTTCTGGAATCGATGGAGGCTTAAAGGATTTTCTAACTGAGAAGTCTGTGTTTCCGAATCTAGGGTATGGAATTGGGAAGAACGAGAGAGAGAGAGAGAGAGAGAGAGAGAGAGAGAGAGAGAGAGAGAGGGAGTCATGTTGGATTCTGAGAAAGAGCTTGAGAATCAGATTCTTGAAGCTGGGGAAAAGCTTGTCGACCTCCCTTCTTCAATCGGTAAGATTATTTTTCTCCTTGATGTGAGCCTCTAGATTTTAATTTGGTTTTCGTTTTCGGATTCGTGCATTGCTAAACGGTGCATGTGTTTGGTCTTGGTGTGAACTTCTGGATATGTATTTTTTCTCTTGTGGTTGCTTGCTGTATCCTTAGTTAGGCTATGTGAATATAGTCGAGACCTTCCTTAGGGTGATTTTACTGTTTTGAATAAACTCTTCTTCTTATCTGTGTTGATTAAGCATTCTTCTAATTACGGAGTCTGCCTGAAAATTTATGCTCTTGGAGAAATTGTATGTTCTGTATATGATATTGAATTGGTTTCATCTAAAAATTGAGTGTTTTCCCTTCCAAGGATGTGATGTGCGGCTGAATACAAGTCTAAGGGCATTAGTTTCTGTGGTATTGTTATCTTTTGTTTTGTGTATCTGATTTTGATCGCTTAATTAATCTGTATTATTAATATGACCAAGTTTAAGTTTATCCTCGATTTCTATTATGTTCTACCAAGGTTATCTAGACCGGCTTTCTTGAATGTTGATGCATTTGTTTGATTCAGTTTCAACATTCAACTGTGTGATGAGGTTGCTGAGTTTGATATTCCTTCTCTATTTTGCTGCAGAAACTTTTTCTCTGCCTATTAGATGTTGAACAATCACCTCCTGAATCGATGCAGAATGCTCTCTCTCCATTGACAAAAGCATTAGTCGCTGGAAAACTCTTCAACCATTCAGACGCCGATGTGAAAGTTGCAGTCGCTGCCTGCATCAGTGAGATTACAAGAATAACTGCTCCAGATGCTCCTTATGACGATGAGCAGATGAAGGTACCTTATGTCTGGTAATTTTATTTGAAGAAATTGGGTAATGCTCATTCGTTGCTAACTCTTATCTTCTATTCATTTGCAGGAAGTATCCCTTCTTTTGACAGATCAACATATTGCATTTGATTGCGGTATTTAATTTATTTATTTTGTCATAAAATTATGTTGCTCTGTTTTGTTTGATCGTGTTCTTTATATAATGACTTATGTTTCTCTTAATATACAAATTAATGGATACTTTTTATTACCAAGTATTAAAGATGAAATTAGGGAGCGTGATTGGTGCAATGTAGTTACATGCCATATAGATAGAGCAGAAGCATATGTATGGAGACTTCAAAACTTTGTTCTTGGAGAGCACATCCTCAAACCATGCCCTGAGAATCCAACACCAATTAAGGTTGAAGATTGAACTCGAGTGTCCTTACTTTTCTTTTTAGTTCGTATAGGCAGTAATTGATTACTGTGAAGACTAGGACTTTGGATTATTACCCTGGTTCCATAGGTTCATTTAGAATCTTAGATAATCATTAGCTTTTCATAACAACTGAGTTTTAGTAATAATAAAATGTCCTTTTACCTCGAGTGGCTTGTAAAATCTAAATATTAATTGTCTGACAGGCTTGTGCAATTAGTGCCTGCAGAAACTTTGCAGTAGTCGGAATAGTGGGTGGTTGGATTGAAAGATTCAACCTTCAATCTGGAATCAGGTAGTTACTGGGATAAATCAGAGAAAAGAAGTTTCTCTCAAGATGGGGAAGTTATTGGAGTTGCTTTTGACTCCAAAAACACACTCATGATAAGTGCAGGATATCATGGGGATGTAAAGGTTTGAGAAGTTTTCATTTGCCTTATGATTCGATAGGAAACATGATGCACCATTTCTGTATTGCTTATTTGATATCGCTTCATGTCACCGTGGTTATAAGTCCATGTTTCCGTTCTGGTCCATGGTTGAAAATAGATGTTCTTAATATTTGAATTGTAAAATGCAGGTTTGGGATTTCAAAAGTCAGAGCCACTCACATTCTCGATGTTCGCTTACGGACGCTGATCGAGAAGCTCTCTCCTGCAGCTATCTCTTCTTACGTCAAATATTTCCTCTCCAAGGTTCTTATATCTAAGGCAAGTATCTCTTGAATTTATTTATTTTCATTTATTTCCTCCATTAAATTATCTTTCTAAAAGATCATTGTTTCAGCACATTTCAACCGAGCTAAATATTATTCTGTCTAATTTTCCTGAGAAAAATTGTTTTAGTGTTTGATTTGTATGCTTAGTTACAGGTATTGGTTCTTTAAGCTACATGAATAATTTATGCGTTTCAGGAAATTGGTGATGATTCTATGCGTATTCTACGTAACAACATCCAATAAATAAATTCAAGAGATACACGTATTGGCTCTTTAAAGGGGAGAGAATTCTCTCAAAATATAGCTCATTATTTATGTCGTATTGGTTCTTGAGTGCTTAAATTCTCTCAAATCATAGCTCAATATATTGACAGGATATAGAAAACTCTAATCCTTTTTTAGTTTTTTATTTTTGCAGACTTCTCTTATAAACGAATAAATAAACTTCTTGAACACAGCTAATAAATTGACAGGCTTTCATGATCATAAATTTAAAACTTAAATACATTAAATTAAGACTATAATCAAAAACTTTAAAAAATAATGTATTAAAGTATACCCGCGTGTCTACTTTAGCTTTTCATAGGTTAGACAATATTATCTTTGGCAGGGAAGGTTTTTGGCAGATTTCTAGAGCGAAAAGAGGAAGATATGGGTCAAACCCATACTCTTAGAGTAACAACAACTCTGTCTCGCCAAAAATTCCGACGACAACGGAGTCTCCGACTTTTACAAATTCGTCGCGGGGATCTGATGGCAATGACAGTTCTTCGTCTCTGATGGGTTCTCTCCTTGCAGGTTTGGTGTTCTGTAATATGTATACCCATAGAAGAGAATGTTATTTAAGTTGTGAATATAGGATTGTTTTGGTATATGCTTGATTGGTGGTGATGAAGTAAGATATGATTCTACTTAGTGTTGTGCCTCAAGCCTTTAGTGCTTTAGAACAGTTTATGGTTTTCTCTTTGTAGTTTATCTCTTGTGAATTGTGATATAAAATATTCTTATACCCTCTTCGATATAATAGAAGTTACACCATATGTTACAAATGAGGTTATTACTGTAAGTTCTCTTAATCAGTTATCCTCGAGCTTTCTTGATAATCTGACAAACACCAATTCGATCAGTCGCTTGAAGCAAAGGCATAAAAACACTCAATTGTTCTTGCATATCAGATTTGCATAATGGCTCTTGCGGGTCTTAGTTCTCCGAGGCATTTCATTGCTTCTTCAAGAGCATTGCCGAAGTAAAGGTACTGTAGCCAACATAATTACAGTAAAATAGAGCCTCAGCCTCGCAATGACATTGGATGTGTTGTTGTTGCAGGGTTCAAACTGTGTGCATCAAATTGTAGCATTTCAAAGAGAATCCAGATGCATTCTCTAAAGAGGTTATAGGGGATGAAGAAGAAACTGTGAAAAGAAAAGAGAGTCCGCCTGTGCAGGACCATAAAATCATCCCACCTCTCTAGGCGAAGGACCTTGCTTGCACTGGTAAATCCAATCTTTAAAGTAGAGTCAGCATTAGAAGCTAATCTTTTTTATATTCCGATTCTTCATTTCTTCTCTTGAGACAACAAACAAAGGGAAGAGAGACTATAACCGATGGTCGTTGTAAACACCAGATCACATTCTTGTTTTTCATTTCTCATTGAAAAGTCAAAAGTGTTTGTTGTTAACAAAACTGAATCTTCTCCTTTACTAAAAGAAGTTATGCCTCATGCGTAAGGTTAAATCAAACAGTTAAGTTATGGATTAGAGGAAGGTTTAGTTTGGTTCCATGATATAACCAAACGGTTTAATTAGGCAATTAAATAATGGCTTTTCGTTAATTAAAATTGCAGCTACAGTGTTTATTAATCAATAGTTGGATACTGAAGCTCCCTCTCAATAGATGATTGAGTATGTGAAAGGTTGAACTTACAATTTTTTGGCTATCGTTTCCGCAGACAACTCTATTGGTAAGAACTATACATAAAAAAGCAATCTCTTAAATAATATGCCATATATATAATATTTTTGAATCAAAATAAATAAAAATATAATCGAGAAAATATAGCGTAGTCGTAACTCAAGATAACCACTAGAAGCCTGATTTTTGTTGTTCAGATAATTATTTGCAATAAAATCCAATTTTGGTGAGTGTTAGTTTTATATTTCCTCAACATTTGATAAGAGTATTGATAATGACATGTGCGTTTTATAACATTTTGATATTCCATCTCTAACTTGAACAATTTTTTTCAAAGTGTTTGTTTTAGACCGTGTTGAAGTTAAGAAGGGCATTCATGTATATATGTAAAATATATTGTTTATTAAACTGATACGTATTTTCTGATTTATTTTTGTCCTAGGTTTGTGGTGGTTCTCCCAATTCTGATGGGTTTCATGATGACAATTTAAGTATAAAACACAAACTATATTATTTATCATATCACCGTTTTATTGTTTTAACTGTGGATCCTGGTTAAATTTTGAAACAATGCTTATTTTTATGTGGTAAACACAATTTCAAAATACAAATATTATATGAAAAAACCTGCGTGTCTACGCGGATAATCATCTAGTATTATATAATAGATATCTTCTAAAATTGTAAAGGCAAACAAAGTAAACCATTGACACATAATTCTAATACAAAGTAAACCATTGACACATAATATAAGAATGTTATATTATTCATGTATGGAATTACATCAGTTTATATACAGAAGAGAATACAATTAGCAATAAATACATAATGAGGAAATCAAGTATTGTGATTGAGAGAATATATGTATTTCCTTTTATATGCCCCCTCAAGATGGCGTGCCGAGATAACGCCAATCTTGCTACATTGGATAGTGAACGGAGTACGTGTAAGAGGTTTCGTTAGAGAATCGGCAAGCTGATCCTTGGCAGAAACATGAACAACTCTTAGTTTACCAGCAGTAATTTGGTTGCGAATGAAGTGTAATCTAACGCTAGGTGTTTCATACGCGAGTGAAAAACCGGATTAGCACAGAGGTAGGTGGCACACACATTATCACAATAAATAACCGGAGTAGCAGATGGATGGAAGCCTAATTTCGTGAGTAGAGAAACGATCCAACGTACCTCTGTTGATGTGTTTGCAACGGACTGGTATTCCGCTTCAGTTGAAGAGCGAGAGACACCCCTTTGTTTCTTAGACGAGCATGATATAGGAGACTTCCCAAGGTAGACAACATATGCATTTGTGGAGACATAAGTATCGGGATCACCTGCCCAATCCGCATCGGAAAATGCGTGTAATGAGGTACCATTAGACATACCATAGTAAATCCCATGAGAAGAGGTGCCAAGTAGATAGCGGAGTAAGCGTTTAGTAGCCTGCCAATGTTCTGTCCGCGGGGAATGCATAAACTGAGATAAGCGGTTGACAGCATAGCTTATATCTGGTCTGGTGAATGCCAAATATTGAATACTGTCTATAGTTGAACGATACTCGGATGGATCGCTTAGAAGAGTACCAGATGTGAGAGAAAGTTTCTAGTGGACAGCCATCGGCGTTTTGACAGGCTTAGCATCAATCATCTGCAATTTAGTCAAAAGATCCAGTATGTAACGACGTTGTGTGAGGTACATACCCTTTGAAGTTCTAGACGCTTCGATACCAAGAAAGTAGTGAAGATCTGCCGGATCTTTAATTGAAAATCTGGATGCCAAAGAAGAGAGAACTTCATCCAACAAAGCGGAATCATTGCCAGTAAAAAGAATAACATCAACGTAGATCAGCATATAAATGACACTCCGGTTACGGCGCAATATAAACAAGGACGCATCAGCATAAGAATTAACAAAACCAGAATGAAGGAAATATGTACTCAATTCCTTGTACCAGGCCCGGGGAGCCTGATTGAGTCCATATAGCGCCTTTTGCAAACGGCAGACATGATTCGGCCGATCTCGATCAACAAAGCCAGATGGTTGTGATATATAAACTTCTTCTGATAAAGATCCTTGCGAGAATGCATTGTTGACATCAACTTGTTTAATTGGCCAACCATTTCCAACAGCAAGATTCAGAATTACGCGAATTGTTGTTGCCTTAATCACGGGACTGAATGTATCTGAATAATCACGACCGGGCAATTGTGCGTAGCCTTTAGCAACGAGACGGGCTTTATACCGAGATATAGAACCATCAACAGCATATTTAACAGTAAATATCCATCGTGGACCAATAACATTTTGAGTAGAGGATGGTGGTACTAGAGAATAGGTACCATTCTTGAGAAGTGAGTTGAATTCTTCTGTCATGGCAATTCTCCAATTGGGATCGGCGAGAGCTTGTTGAGAAGTTCGTGGAATCGGCAAAGCTGACTGTTTGGTGGTAACGGAAAGACCATATCGCCGATTTGGCTTGCTAATTCCCTGTTTTGATCTGGTTTGCATTCGACGATGATTGATCGGAAGAGATGAATGAGGTGGAGCTGTTTCTGGAATTAGCGATGAAGAAGGGTCAATAGGCTAGGACAAAGAGGGCTCGATTTCTTGTATTGGGCTTGGCCCATCCAAAATTTGAGGAGGTGAAGTTTGTTGTTGTTGGGCCTGGTTTTCAGAAATGCCCAAAGCCCGTTGTAGTGTCTGTGAACCTGCGACATCAACAAAAGGAGAAGTTTCTGGAATGTGTACCTGAGGCGATAATCTATCGCGATGAATTGAACGATTTTCTGAAGCATGCGAAGTTTCCGATGTCGGGAAAAGGACCGCAGGGAGCTGTGTGAGTGAGTGCCGATTCTGAGAGATAGGTGATACAGGAGGAAACCAATTAAAATCGAAGATGGGAGAAACAGGAGAATCAGAATTGGCGATATCAGAGAAGGGAAACGATGTCTCATCAAACTGAACATGCCGAGACACGAAAATTCTTCTGGATTTTGGCTCTAAACAGAGGTAAGCACTTTGGGTGAGTGAGTAACCAATGAATACACACATAGTAGACTGAGGTTCTAACTTATGTAAGCGATATGGCCTTAACCACGGATAGCATTTACAGCCAAAAACCTTAAGTTTCTGATAGTTGGGAATGGCATGAAAGAGGAGTTGAAATGGTGATTGGTAGGAGAGATTAGGAGTAGGAAGGCGGTTGATAAGAAAAACAGCCGTTTGGAAGGCATAAGGCCAAAAAGTGAGAGGAATTTTGGAGTGATGAAGAAGAGTCATACCTGTTTCAACAATATGACGGTGGCGGCGTTCCGACATACCATTATGTTAAGGTGTGTGAGGAGGAGTTTTCAAGTGACTGATACCATGATCGGATAAGAATTCCCGCAATGCAAGGAATTCCCCGCCGTTATCAGAGTAAAGAGTACCAATAGAAGTCTGAAACTTATTCTCTGTTAAGACTTTAAATTTTTGGAATGTTTGTTTAACATGAGATTTCAACTGCAGGGGATAAAACCAAACATAGCGAGTAAAATGATCAACGATGACAAGATAATATTTGAAATTATCAACAGAAAGAAGAGGAGAAGTCCAAAGATCAGTGAAAAGATATTCAAGAGGGCGAGAAGAAGCGATAGTAGATTCAGAAAAAGGTAATTTGTGACTTTTAAAAGTTAAACAGTCATCACAAGATTCTGGTTTTGACAACTTGTTTGTGAAAGGTAAAGAAAAGTTTGAGATAACATATTTTAAAATAGGAAAAGAAGGGTGCCCCAATCGATGATGCCAATCAAAGATAGGAGCTTTAACAGTAGGAGTGGCAAAAAAGGCTTGTGGAGATGAATGCAGCGGCCACTCATACAGCTCTTCATTGGTACGACCTTGGATTAATGGGGTTCCCGACTTCAGATCCTTCACCTGAAAAGAAAAAGGTAAAAATTCAACCGATACATTATTAGTTCTACATAACCTTTGAACTGACAGGAGGTTCTTTTTCATTTTAGGCACATATAGCACATTGGTAAGAGATAGAGGTCAAGAGTTGGATAGTCTAGAAGTGTAACCCGTTTGTGCAATGGATAAGCCACTTCCATCACCTATTAGCACTTCATTGCCACCATTGTAGGGCTGATGAAGAGAAAGGTTATGCAAATCCGAGGTGATATGATGTGTTGCACCGGAGTCAAGAACCCATGGTTGAGAAGACGGACTGGTGGTGAGATGAGCACGAGGAGTCCATGAAAGAGGGGCTGATGTTGGTGTAGGCAGAAGTGGCGACTGCTGGATAGTCTGATACTGAGTCAGTTGATTACACCGCTTGGCAGAATGACCATGAATGCCGCAGAGTTGATAGCATCCCTGGTACGGTTTTCCTGGTCTGTAAGATGAATTACCAGTACTGGTTTGACCAGAATATTTTTGCCGAGAATAGTTCTTACTTTGTGGCCTTGGTTTGTTATGAACATAGTTGGCAGTGACTGGAAAAGACGCAGGAGGAGCAATAGAGAGGAGCTTAGCCTCATGATTGATCCATTTTTCAAAAATCTCAGTAAGAGAGGGGGAAGAGTCACGGCTTTCGATTTGATCAGCAATGGTCTTGTAGTCTTCAGGTAAGCCAGCAAGAATGTAATCCACCTTATCTTCATGATCTATGACTTTTCCCAGCAATCCTAGTTGATCAAAACGAGTGGTTAATCCCTGGAAATAGTCATTAATTGATTGAGTGCCTTTAGTCTAGGTTTTAAGATGAATTTGCAACTGTTTAATGTGACCCCTGCTTGGTTTAGCGTAGGTGTCGGACAAGGTGGACCAGATCTCTGCAGAGGTGGTTGTGAGAGAGAGAAGAGGTTGCACAGACGGTGTGATGGCACCGAGCAAAGCACTAAAGATCAACTGATCTTGGCATGTCCAGGTGACATAAGCAGGATTCTCGGTGGTAACACCTTCAACAGTAATCGTAGGGGACGAAATTGATGATGAAGCATCAAGGTACGTAACAAGCCCGTAACCACGAAGCAGGTCATAGACTTGTTTATTCCACATAAGAAAATTGGTGGAGGTTAACTTGGTCACATTTGTCATGTTGACATGGAGAAGAGAAGTAGAACCATTAAGTGTGATAGTATTAGAGGAGTTATCTGAGGGGGCCATGGATGAGGCAAAGAAGAAAAACAGAAGAAGAAGAAGAAGTGGGCGATAGAAAAAAAAATAGGTTTAGGTATTCTAGGCTCTTGATACCATATAAGAATATTATATTATTCATGTATGGAATTATATCAGTTTATATACAGAAGAGAATATAATTAGCAATAAATACATAATGAGAAAATCAAGTATTGTAATTGAGAGAATATATGTATTTCCTTCTAACGATATTAGACTTAAAAATTCTCAATAAGCCTTTAATTGGGTCCCGTTTAAATCCATGTTTGATTAGTGTGGCCCAATTAAAATAGTCTTACTATTTTGTTTCGTGGATGTATTTACTTTGGTAAAACAAAATTGAATCCCATGTGGTAATTAGTTCAAACAAAAAAGTTAGGTAACAAAATTGCGTTTTTCGGGAAAAGCAGGAGTATGTGTGCAAATTAGCTGAACTATAAACTAAATCTAAAATAACGTCACAAAGAGCATTGAATCGATGACGTGTCAAACTTTTATTGGAGAAGCTGACGATTCATCGTTGATCTCCTAATCGAAAATTTATCGAACTTTTAGAACCAAGGGGAAGAAACAATTTGGCGGACTCAAATCAAATAGAGATTGAGAGTTTTCTTCTAAGCAGAGTTGAGATTCATTGAAAATGGCGGAAGAACCAGAGAAAGTGTCTTTTTCTTCTTCTTCTTCAGGGTTTCAGCAACCCGAAGATGTTGGGATCAAGCCTCAGGTCTGTGTTAATGATCTTCAAAATTTGTTGAATTGCGTCTGATTTATTAGTCGTCCCGTTTGTTTCTTCGTCTCCGGTGATGTTTCATATATTTTGATTTGAATAAAGAATGAACAGTAAAATTCCCCCTTTTCTGGATCATTTAAGGGTTTGCAAACCTTGAATTCTCAATATCGAGATGTATAGAAACGGTTTATGCGTTCTGATAGTCAATTAAGTCATGATTCAATTTTATGAATGTTTCAATTTTTCCAGGATCCAGCATCTTCTGGGCATGGAGCTAATCCTAATGGTGATTCTCCAATGTACCCGGTTTTTTATCCAGGTCTTGTTCCCGGATTGAATCCTGGACAGTACGAGGAACAAATGAACCGTGGAGCTGGTCTTTATGCAGTTCCTGTGCATCAATTTGGTGGACATATAGCTGGTCTTCCCTCAAACTATCTTATCCCTCTCACATATAATGTTCCCACGTAAGTAATTCCTTCGAATTCTCCACGGTTTTTATGGATTAGATTCGAATGCTTGATAATAGTGCGGCGTCTAGTAGAATTAAAGGGTTGTGCAGAAAGTTGGTCCTTTTGCTCTTGCTCATTGGCTTAGTTGTTGGTTCGAAACCATTGTTTAGGCCAATTTACTAGTGGTTTAGCTTCAGAGGAAGTGAGATGTTATATAGGCTTGATATTGAAACTTTTTGGTTGATGGTTCTATATTTTGTTTAGAACTAGACCAAACAATGGGACTGAGACTGGAGGAGAAAATCAAGCTCAAGCCGGGCAAGGTCAGCAACAGCAACAACCTGGACATCAAAGGCAAGTGGTGGTTAGGAGATTTGAGATTGCATTTCAGCTGGACTTATTCCTCATACTCAAGCTTGTTGCTGTAATCTTTCTGTTCAACCAAGATGGATCAAGACAAAGGCTCGCTGTTCTTGTGATTTTCGCCTTCATAATTTACTTGTAAGTCTTTAGTATCTGGTTTTGCTTTCAGTCTTATGCTGTTATATCTTATCCTGATGGTGTACGAATACAAAGACCGCTCAAATGCATGATTCTTGATAAATTAGTAATGTTTTTAAGGCCTGAATCTCATTAATCCCTAAGTATTGATAAAGAGTTTAAAATGCTGTAGCTGATCTCTGTTTGGTGTTGGAAACTTGACAGATACCAAACTGGAGCTCTTGCACCATTCGTGCGATGGCTCTCACAAGGTATGCATAGAGCAGCAGTACCACCACCTCGGCCTAATCGACCTGCTGCTAGAGCTGATAATGACCTGGCAGCTGCAGTGCCACTAAACGAAGCGGCAGTTCCCGGTAATATTACTTTGTGATATCTCTCCCCTATGGTATCAACTGAAGCCATCACAGCAGCAACTAATGCAGAAGCAAAACGTTTCTATTTTTCTGTGCAGATGGACAAGAGAATGAAGCTGATAATGGAAACCGAGCAAATGCGAATGAAAACATTGTTGCAGGACAACAAGGGAATCAATGGTGGGGGATAATGAAAGAGATTCAGATGATAGTTTTTGGCTTCATAACTTCACTACTTCCTGGCTTCCACAACATAGATTAGACTCGTTTTTCTGCATACTCTCATCTTCTTCAACAAAAGAAAAGTGTTATGTTCTACTTGATCTTCTGTGTTCTCATATGTGAAAGTACAAAAATACCTTAAGAACTTAGTTTTTGCGAACTGCAATGTTCATGCTTTTGCCTTTTATTGTTCAAAGCAGAGTAACTTATAAACTAGACATCTTTTGTGATAACATCTTATGATTGACTGCAAAGTTCCATAGAGGTAAGAAAAATGGTTCCTTATTTCTTTATTTTATGCTCTAACTATCAAGAATTTACAAAAAATATACACAGAGAGAAGTAGAACAACAAGAAGAATCAAAAGGTCCATCACATTTCCATCAATAGATTACTAATTTTCCGAAGCTCCTTGAGAGCTGACATTGAAGTAACTTGTCCCTTTTCGACCAAATTGGTCTTGGCTAAGTTTTCCATTAGTCCTGCTTGAACCTGAACCCGTTCTTGCTGGAAAACCGACTCGATCACCTAAATAATTGGTCAAGAATTAGCAAAACGTTCAATTTAATCTCGACCAGTTCAGTAGAATTAGTTTTTACCTGAATGTGTTCGAGCATGGAGTTACCAAGATTCTTGAGAGTATTCATCACATTCTGGTCTGTACCTCCTTTGCTACTCGAAGCTGAAGCCCGTGGAGACGAATGTGACTCAGCAGAGGGAACCAATTCTCCCTTAATACGTTCAACATCACTGGATCTTGTCTCTTCGCCAGTAAGATTGCGTCCAAGTTTCCAAAACCACTGGAATTTTCCTGATAAAACCTTACTATCCTCCTTAATAATGGCCACAGATTTGTCTGCAGTGTCCTCTACATCATTTGACTGAGTTACTTGATACTCGATGCTCGGTTGAGAAGAAACAGGAAGAGGTGAATCTTCTACATTGGTTTCTTGATCTGTTTCATGAGGAGACTGGTTCGTCTCGGTACTGCTCTCTGTATCATTCTCAATGTAGTTTGAATCTCTGAGAGGACTATTTGGATCAGAGAAGGTATCAGATGAATTCTCCTCATTTACTACACTCTCTTCACCAGCAGTTTCGAACTCCATATTTGTTTCCTCTGCTTCTTGAATTGTATCTTCATTATTCACAACATCTACTGTATCCTCATTAGCTTCTTCAGGTTCCGACACGAGCTGCTGATTAAAATCTTCCAACAAGTTACGCGAAACTGATGCTACATTAGCTTCACTTACAGTCTTCGCTTTCTGAGTTGGCTCAGACTCGGCTCTAAAAAGCCGTTTAACTTTAAACCATGTCTTTTTCTTCTGTATTGGAGGACTTTGTTTCTCTTCCTCTGCGGTTAGAACTCTCCATTTCTCTTCCCAGTAACTCTGTGGTGCAATTATCAATGGAGATTTAGGCGAAATGGATCCCGAAGGAAAGCTATTAGTCCTAGCCGGTACTGCAGGACTGATGCTTTGATCGAAGACAGTATTGTTTATCGATAAAGCTGATGACTTTACATCAGCATCCAAAGCCAATGCTTGTAAAGACTTAGCTTTCTCTATTACCTTCCTCACATCAATCTTCTCCGGGAAATTCAATAGTCTCTGGAGACAAGAAGCTGCATTTTCGGTAGCAAGCAATGAAGATCTTAAATACAAGATCATCGAAACAGCCATTCCCGAAATTAAGGCTCCTCGAGGAGAATCAAATATCTTGAAGCTATGGTTTGTACTGCGATCCTCGTCAGTTGTCGCCGTGTTATCTGCAGAGAATATCTCATCCCAAACTATCAACAAATCGTGAAGCAAAAACTCTCTTCCAAACAAAACTCGTAACCAACGAAGCCCGAAATACTGAGGTTCAACTCCTAATTCTACCAAATGGCTATGAAGAGACGAATCAACAAACGATAAAAGTCGGTAATACGCAGTACATGCTTCAAGAACAGGAGGTAAACCCGTGTGAGAACCGCTAGCTGGAGAGTAAGCGAAAAATCCAGCCATTGAGACACAACCATTAGCTCCTCCACTCATTAAAGCATCAAACATACAATAAGCATCATGTTCCATGAATTTCTCCGACAAGACAATCCCGAGTTCTCCTTCAGCTCCATAAGCATCACTTAACATCACAATAGATCGGATTTCAGGATCGAGCTCATCTAAACTCTTTATCTTCTTTCCATTTCCTTGAATACCACCAATCTCATCATCAGTGAAATCCTCAAGAAACTTCTTGAAATCAAAATTGTAAGTAATATCTCTTTCTTCGAAAGATAAACCATCGAATCTATCGATGAAATGATCTTCATAACTTTTACGAATTTCGCAAAGATGTTCAACATCAACATGAAGTACATAAAGCAATGGTGCTAAAAGCTCATGCATACCTACAAAGATCAACAAAGTTAAGATTTATAACATTATGAAGCTAAAAGTATAGCTCTTTTAGTAACAATTGTATGTACCTTGTCGGTATCCGAATTCAGGATGTTTAAGACACCATAAGAGTAGTATACGTCTTAACATTCCTTGACAACCAGGAGCTTGAAAGTAACTCCAATGCTCTGGATATAACCTAGATAAGTCTTGATCTAATGTTTTCTCTAGCTCTGCATTTCGAAAGAATCGTCCCCATGTACTATCTACAAGATTAACAAAACCTAAGAATCTCAGTGATCAAAATTTTTAGATAGAAATTGATAAAGAGAAGAGCTTTGTAATTGTACCTGGGTTTTGTGATAAAGGATTGTCGATTGAGAGATCAGGTGAATTTCGAAAGTCTTTACATAAATGTGGATCTATTAAGAGTCGTCTTCTTAAAGTAGCATATCTACATGACAAGAACCACCATTGATAAACCCAGAAACCTCAAAAGTACTATCAAGTTGTTGAATTTAAACTACCTTCTACGAGATTCAGCTGTTGCTTTACGAAGATCGTTGATTGAAGATGCATGAAATGGAAGAACACCGAGATTCACGCGCCACCGTACGCCTCTCAGATTAGCGAAACGATGAACAGATTCGTCTATTTGGGATTCCGGCATAGATGGTTCGATCTCTGATTGAACCATTTAAAGCCTATTTTTTAACTTTCCCGGTTTTGATGATAAAAATTGAAATCAACGAAGAAATTAAATATTTCTTGTGAATTTAATAAAGCGATGATTGAGATGTTACCGGAAAATTTCTCCGTTGACAAGAAATTGAATAGAAATGACAAAAAGAAATGTGAATTCCGATCAGATCGGAACACAATAAAATAAGAGAGAGAGAATCAATTCTCCTTTTTCTCTCTCCGAATCCAAGCAAAAGATGGTTCACAATGACAAAAAGATTACTCTTTTTAAGAAAAAAAAGTTAGAAAATTTTCACAGAAGCTCCATTAATCATCTCAATTCAATAATAAAGAAGAGAATATGAAGTTTGTTTGTTTGTTTCGTCGGAAAAGCAAACTAAAAGGTGACCTGTCGGAGTAAAATAATCAAGAAGCACCAACCTCATATACTTTTTTTTCGTTTTTGTTTTTAAATTAATTGACGTATTATTTTATTGAGTTCCACAAAATATTAAAAAAATTACGTTTCAAAAATGTTATTCATTTTAAATTATTTTCAAAATATTAGTATATTTTTAAAAATATACTATTAGTTTTTTTCTAAAAACTATAAACATAAAAACATAATTCAAAAATTTGAATTTAAAAATTTTCATATTTAAATTCACTAATTAAAATTTAATGATTAAATTTTTAGAGGTTAGAGATTAGTTAAGAAATTTAAGATTCAAATTTTAAAATTATATATATATATATGATAGTTTTATAATAATTAAGTGTATAATCATTGGGCAAATGAGCAAGTGGTCCAATGGTAGTCATTTGTATCTATTGCATAAATCAAGGTTCGAATCCTACCGTTCTCAGTTGGGAGAGAAATGTTGTGCTCTTGAGTTCGATTCACGGTAGGAGTGGATTCGAATTCTTGTCATCGTCAATTAAAATGTCGAGATCTGAATACCAAGATCATCACAAAAAAAAAGAGAATTAACTAAAAAGTTTTTTTTACCCTATGTTTGTGGAATTAATCTTCTAAAAAGAAATCAGTTTATGCTTAATATACATTTGTCTTTATTTATATCTATTTATATTCCTACAATACCTCTTATAAAATATTATCTATTAACTATATTTAATTCTCTACAAAATTTAAACAACGTTTATTTTCTATTCTCTTTGTTTCTTTCCTTCTTCTTCCATATCAAATTTTCTTTAACATATATTCATAAGAACCATTTATCATAATTCACAAATAAAAAAATCAAACAGTGATCAAAGTTGACATATAAGGTATGTTCAATATATGTGCAAATTCGTTGTTTTATCATTTTTGTTAATGCTTTGATATTTAAAGGTGACATTGTTTAGTTTTTTATCATATAATCTACTTCGTACTTGTTTACTAATCACATAAACGATATTGTGGGGTGTTACTTTTTCTTATTGCAGTTTTTTTAGATGATCTCTTTGATTCTAGTGATTTTTATTGAAAACGAAATTAATGTTTGAGTCAATTGATTTGGAAGATGAAGTCTTCTTGAAAATCTATTATAAAATATGACGTCTTATGAAAATTCTGTTCTATAATACGTTGTGTTCTGTAAAATCTATTTTAGAATTTTATAATATGTCTTGTTTTGAAACATCTATTTTAGAATATTAATTTTTCTAAAAAAACTATTCTAGAATATGACGTGTTCTGAAATAGATTTTTCGTTATTGATCTCATTCTCTTTCTTGATTATTCAAAGCATATTTAGATAATCAAGAAAAAGTTGTAAGATTATATGAATAATGTTAGTATAGGTAAAATTAAAAAGTAATAACGACTGTGCGCCCTCCTCCTATCGTTACTATTGTTTGCAAAAGTAATTTTGATTTTATAACTCATAAGCTTAAGGAGGCTAACACTTCCTACGAGAAGTTCAAAAGAATGCGGAAAAAAAAGATGATTATAATCGTTACCCGATAGTGGATAAGTGGCTAAATAAAAAGCTCCCGAAGCCCTTGGTTCTGTTCAATCCGAACGTTGATCAGTTCTTCATAATCAGTAGCTGCAAATTTGGTAAAGTCATTTATGAAACTTTCTGGCCGGGAAGAGAGCCTCATAAATGATCCAAAGTTACATTCGATGAAAAAAATTATGAGAGAGCTCTGTGAATCTTCTTTTAAAGCTCATATTTTCTTTTGTCAAGTAAGATATATCCAACAATATTTAGATGATTCACATAAACTATCATCTCTCTTACCTTACCTACCCAACTAGATTGCTTCATGTTTCTTAATACTTCTCAAGCTTAAATCTTAACATTACCAAGCTTAGTTCTTTGACATATCAAAGCTTAGAAAATAACATATACAAACTTATATAATAAAGGTTTAATTCCACAAACATAAAGGAAAAAATATTTTTAGCTAATTCTCCCAAAGAAAAAATTGTATACGGTATTTTTGAAGTCTAAATTAAAAAATATGTTTTGAAAAATCTTGTATTTTACTTCTGTCGTACAATACAAATAAAATAAAATGATAGTTCAAAACTATAAAAGTGTATATATATTTTTTGTTTTGGTAAACTATATTTGGTATATTACTGTTTAATTTACCACGTAATATGCTTTTTCTATAATTATTACTAACGATTCATTAGTATTATTTCAATAAATTCAATGTTTCCATTATTGGATAATGAATTTAATATTTTTAAACTTTTGAATTTTTTAATTTTTAAATCTTTAAGTTATAGATATTGATAACTTGATTTTAAAAGATATTCAAAGTTTTCCTAAACTAGAAAATCTAAATATGATCTAAAGAATCATTACAATATAGTATGTTTATAAATTGCACGGAAAGTTTGTTGGAGTTCCGCTTCTCGTTTCGGAATCAAAATGGAATTGGAAGCTTTCAAAATTTCATGAAAGCGCATCGTAAGCACGATTTCAAAAATGATGGATTTGAAAGCAATTTGGAATCGTCGATTCCGGTTTTAGAAGCGTTACAAATAATAAGCATTTTGGAATAAAAAAAGAAAAAATAAGATTTTTCATTTATTTTAGATTAACTTAAATCATAAAAACCTAAATAATAAATTTAAAGAAGCCAAAAAGCTTTCTATTTTTGTCTTGACTTTTTATTTATTTTTTTTTGTTAAATGCTTCTCATTTTTCTCTGAAACTAAGTTTTTTAGTTTTTCCATGATATAGAAAACCAACTACCAAGCAACTAAGATAAATTTAATTTGCTTATCGATGATATAAAATATATTCTGCAAAAACTTTGTTTTTTTTATTTGTTGCGTTTGTTTTTGTGTTTCTACGTTTTTATGTTTATAATCAACTAAAAATATGTGGCAAAAAAAATCAACTAAAAATACAAACTTTATTTTTACAATTGGCCCAATTATTTATAGAAATATACATGTGGAGATTGGAGAAAAGTCAAAGTAAAGTTTTCAAACGATGAATTTACGTTGACGGAAAAAAGAATATTGATTTGCATGGCCTTACAAATTATAGATTCATAACTCATTACTATTGGATTAGAATTATGTGAGAAAGTGTATATCTATCTACTAAAATAGTTTTATATTTTAAAAATATACTAAAGAAAACTTAGTAAACACAATAATATATAATTTCAATCGTTAAACAAAATTAAAGTCTTTTAATCTATAATTTTTTTCCAAACTATAAAAAGTAAAATAAAAATAGAAGCAATAAAAGGAATATTCGTGGAAGATCAGATGTGGCGGCGAAAACCACGAGTTAAATTACAAGTTGCAAAAAAGTCATATCCAAGTAAGCCAATACGACACGTCTCCATTACGTGTCAATAGATAGACTTGAACTTACAATTATTGCCAAACAAAACTGTTGTGTTCTTTTAAATTACTTTATAAATTACTTTATAATTACATCAATGGACAGTGTTTATGAATTATGAATTTATGACTGTGTTTTTATGAATCTAACATATAGCTTAACATTCAGAGAATTGATAGTATATGAACCGCATTTCACCCTTAATCTTTCTTGTATACTTTTAAAACTTGCTCCAACCCTAGTATTGAATTAATGTGGATTTAATAATTATTATAACATTTTCTACTTTGTTACTAATTTAATAGTGAGGACTTTATCAGATTTCTCGAAAGCACAACCGAAACTAAGATTTTTAGGTCCCCAAACAAAACTAAAATATTATTATTTAGTTTTTATCGTATAAAAATTGATATAAAAAATAATATAGAGTAACTCACCAACATTTCTATTACATATTAACATTTCAATATGCTTACATATATCATTTAAATTTTGTTCTTGAGATTTCATAAATTGGAGGCCCTATAATTTTGGGACCCCATTAAAATGTTTCATATGCATATGCTCAGATCCGGCTCTGCTAGAAAGTAAGTCGTTTTGGACGGGTCATCGATTGTTCTTCTGTTACTTGTGAGAAGTTGTGACTCTCGATTGTAAACAGAAATGAATATCTGTTTTAAGTTTTGTTTTTTATTTTATTTTATTTTTCTCATTTCGTTTTCAATATATATTAGAATTTTAGTTCTTGAAATTTTAAACTTTGTTAGATAGAAATTGTAGAATTTTAGCTCTCAAGATTCTCAACTTTAAAGGCTCCGAACAGGAGACGTAAGACAGAGCGGTTTTTGACGTTTGCGGAGCGGAGTTTATAACTTTTGATTGTGAAAGTATTTCAGTTATTAAAACAATCGAAAAAACTAATTTAATAGTTATTATATCGCTCATTGTAATTTCAAAAATAAAATGCCAAAATATTTTTTTAAATAAATAAACGGAGACCTTTAAACTAATAGTTATTCATTATTTATCAAGAAGACAAGAACCCACATCAAATTGTATAAAACAATTAATTAATAGTAGTTGTTACTATCATACTCTTTACTCTAATTTGGAAGAATATGGTCTTCAATGTTTGGTTGTTTTTAGAGTATATTTTTCGTGGACACCAAAAGTCATATTATCATTGGTGATTGTAGTCTAGATGCATCTAAAAAGAGCCAGGGAGTTGTTGGTAGGAGTCGGTCCTCATATTGGTTTTTAATTTTACAAAATAATACTTTATATTATCGTACAATACTACTACTTTTATTTTTTTAATATTTTATTGTTCTCAGTATTGATCTTATACTTCTGCACCACACAAAGTGTTACACGTGGATTCCTCTGTATCAACTCCAGTTTTCTGATTGATAAAGATAACATTATATGTGAACAAAAAAAATAAAGATAACATTATATACAACTTCACCTCCAATAATTTCTTTTACCTTAAATGTCTTTTTCCTACCAAAGTTTTATTTGTTTGCGACTATCTAGTTTTAATATAAGTTTAAAGTATGATTGCAAAGAATTACACAAGGATTCACTCAGTCTAATCTTGTTAGCCATGATTAGATTTTTAGATATTAATAATCAAAATTCTTGAAAACATTTTTGTGTGTTTACATAATTGTAAAAAATTGTGAACTAATGATATAAAGTAAAACCATGAAAGAAAACAGAGGACGTTGTAAAGAGAGGAGACTAAAAACTACAATTGTAAATTGGCGTTTAAACTTAGTTGTAATTTTTAGTCTCAAAAGTTATTTTTAATAGTTTTGGTAGTTGAAGTGGTGATAATAAAAGTAACTCTGGTTAGCATTATGAAATTTCAATTCAAAAACAAATTAGTAATGATTAGATTAATTCACAAGTTTTTTATATTAGTGTTTTGATCATTTATATTTTCAAAGTAAGAGATTTTTTAATAAACCTTTTGAGATAACTACTATTTTAATCATTAATTTATTGGACAAGACTAGTACTAGAACCAATTTTGTGTGTAAATAATTCTCATGCAATATTAGTATTAAGAGTTTTTAATTTAAAACCAATCGACAATGGTTTAACCGCCACATCTCCTCTCTATACTCTAATAACTTTACAATTCTACGTAGTAACCGTTTCTTTGGTTGAGCTAGAGACATGAATTTTAAAGGCTGAAGGCATGTGAAACTTGACTTGTTACGTTTGTTGAAGCGATATGCTTTGTAATCAATTGACTTGTTCTTAATCAAACTTTCTCATTTTCATGTTTAATTGTTCCAAAGTCACTAATGTAGAGTTTGTCGAATTGAAAATTATTTAGAATATAAATTTAACTAAGAAATATAATTTAGATGATTGGCAGTTGTTATCATAGTTTCGGTCCAATGTTTATAAATGTCCTATACAATTTTTATAAATGTGTTTTTATGTATATTCCAAAATCATAAATACTAAACAACATTAAAGTAAAATATAAATAATTTAAACGATTATATAAACTAAAAAAAATAAACGCATATCTCTAATTTTTGGAACAAGATGAAAAGAAGCAGTGGACAAAAAAAATGAGAAGAAGCAAGAGACAAATTTTTTAAGATAAAAAACTTTTGGTTATCTTTTATCTTTGTTTCTTAATTCAATTTATTAAATAATATTATTATAAAATATATTTAAACTAATTAATATCTTTTTAAACATAAAGCCTAATTCACTATTAAAAGAGTTTCAAAAATATTGAAATTATGAAAAATTTGGTTTTAAAAATTTAAATAAAATAAAATATAGCGGTTATGGCGATAAGAAAGGCGATCCTGTTAGCGGTTATTTTCCCTGAATTTTTGGGGGTTGTGTGAGGTTTTTCCGATGAGACTAGCCGGTCATTTACAGTTCCTGAACTGTGCATCTTCCCCACGTTGTACTCTACACTTCGTGATGACAATAGTGGCTCTGTGTTCTATTTATACCTGGTGTTTTACTCCATATGTTACCATATTCTCATTTCCATCTTTTTTTCTACTCATAACCTGGTATACATGGCGGATAATTTAAGAAGAGCAGTGCAAGATCTTAACATTGGTATTGATGATGAACCAATTCAAATTCCAGTTGCTGTTGTTAATCAGGCGGCACAAGAAAACAGATTTGTACTCATTGGTCAGCCGGTGATGCCAAGCCGGCAAAACCTCCTGTGCAATCATTGCCTCTATGCCGAGGATTTGGGGACATTCGGGTTTCATTCATGGGCGTATAGTGAATGGCAATTGTTTCCAATTCATATTTCCGTCAGAGGAATCAATGGAGACGGTCCTCCGACGTGGACCGTGGGCCTTTGCAGACAGAATGTTGATTTTACAGCGCTGGAATCCTCTGATGAATCAGACAGTATTGAGGTTCATTCCGTTTTGGATACAAATAAGAGGGATTCCTTTGCAATTTCTCAACTATGAGGTGATTGCGCATATTGGACGTGCAATGGGACTTCTTATATCGGTTGATTACAATGTGGAAGCAGCAGAGCGTGTTGAGTATGTGCGGGTTAGAGTCAATATGGATGTTGACCAACCTTTGAAATTTCAGAGACTGTTTCAGTTTAGTCCGGGTGAGAATACGGTGTTACGGTTTCGTTATGAAAGGTTAAGGAATTTCTGTGAAGCTTATGGTATGCTCACACACGATACAGGGGCGTGTGTACTTCAAAATGGAGGAGGTCGTTTCTATGATGACGATAGTGAAGACTCGGATGGTGATCCACCACCTGGAGAGGCAGGGGGTATTCACATTGAAGAAATAATTGAAGATGTAATACATGATGGTGATCAGGGGGTTCAACAAGATGGGCCTGTTCTTCCACAATCTCCGGATTTGAGATATGAACTCGTGCAAAATGGTGAAGCTTCTTCTTCCACCGGCTTTTCAAGGAAGCGAAAGATTTCGGCGTGTGATAAAGAAACAGAGTCAAGAACAGATCTGGTAAAAGGAGATATGGGAAGTCCAAGTGCAAGTAATAATGTTTCTAAATGGGTGTGTGGCGTGGTGGGCCCTCAACCACCATCGGAAGAATGACGACAACAGTTTGGAATTGTCAAGGTGCGGGGACAGCCTTGACAATTCGACGCCTTAAGGAGATACAAAGACAGTATCTCCCGGACATCTTATGTCTCTTGGAAACAAAGCAGTCTAATGATCATATGAGAGATCTTTGTTCAGTATTAGGATATCACTTCTCTGTTTTAGTTCCTCCAGTTGGGTTAAGTGGAGGAATAGCTATTTTCTTTTCCACTTCTTGTCGTGTATCTGTTGCTTATCAATCTTCAAATCTTGTTGATTGCCATGTGAATATTAATGAAAGCAGTTTCTATTTGTCTTTTGTGTATGGGCCACCTCAAAGAGAATTTCGCAACAATTTATGGGAAAGATTGGAACGAATTGGAACAAGCAGACAATCACCATGGTTAATAATGGGGGATTTTAATGCAATTAGAGGCAATGATGAAAAGATAGGGGGTATTCAGTATCCTGCAAGTCATTTTGCAGATTTAAATCGTATGCTTAATTCTTGTGGTTTACATGATCTTCGGTCAATTGGGGATCTATTTTCTTGGGTTGGACAAAGATATTCGCATTCAATCAGGTGTTGTCTGGATCGAGTTTTAGCTAATGATGCATGGATGTCTCTTTACCCTTCGGCTCAAGCACAATTTCTACCTTTCGGCGGGTCTGATCACCGACCATTGATCACCAGATTCTCTGTGGAGAGCAGTGTTACGAAGTCTCGTTTTATTTATGATAATATATTATTTGATCAAGAAGGATTTGCAGATTGTATTTCAGCCCAATGGAGGAGATCAGAAGCCCATAACAATGGTTTAATGGGCCACCTAAATGAATGTAAAAGAAAGATAATTTGGTGGAAACGAAATCATCCTTGTCATTCTCTGCATCGAATTAATCATCTGAAATGGGAGCTGGATCATGAAATTTCTGCAGGTGCGACAACAACTCAGATTAACCGATTAAAAACGGAATTAAATGCAGCTTATAATGAGGAGGAAAGATATTGGAGAAATAAAAGTCGAGTTTCATGGCTGAATCAAGGGGATCGAAACACATGTTTCTTCCATACCTCAACTTTAATTCGACGAGCTCGAAACATAATGGTTCATCTTATCGATGAGAATGGACAGTATAATAGAGGTTATCGTGAAATGGGTGATGTGGCGGTCCGTTTTTTTAAGGGTTTGTTTCAGTCAAATAGGGTTTCTCAGTTGATTCAAAGCAATGCTTTTGTGGGTTTTGAGAAGCGAGTTTCAGAGGAAATAAATAATGATTTGATTAAGGATGTTACAGACATGGAAATCCAACAAGCAGTTTTTGATATAGGTGCAACAAAAGCTCCTGGGCCAGATGGTTTAACAGCATCCTTTTATCATCAGTTTTGGTCAACAATTAAGGAGTCAGTTATTGATTCAGTGAAGGGTTTCTTTTCAACAGCTAAATTCGAAGAAGGAGTTAATCATACCAATATCTGTTTGATTGGTAAGACAAATTCTCCTCAAAGTATGGATCAATATCGACCTATAGCTCTTTGTAACGTAAGTTACAAAATCGTGGCCAAGATACTAGCTAATCGATTAAAGAACCATTTACCGAAGCTTATTTCACAGAACCAAGTGGCTTTTGTACCAGGGAGGCAAATTGTTGATAACATAATGGTATCTCATGAGATTTTACATTCGTTGAAATCTCGGCGTAGATGGGCAAAATCATATATGGCAATTAAAACAGATATCTCCAAGGCATATGATAGGTTGGAGTGGAGTTTTATCAAACTAACTTTGCAACACATGAGATTTCATCAGCAGTGGATAGAGTGGATGATGGGATGTATTACTTCTGTCTCTTTCTCGGTGTTGATTAATGGAATGGCTTTTGGACAGTTTAAACCAGAACGTGGGATTCGTCAAGGGGACCCTTTGTCACCATACATATTTATATTATGTTCTGAACTGTTATCCTTTCTGTTAACTGATTCAGTACAAAAATCCCAGCTTAAAGGTGTGAAGATCAGTTCCTCAGGACCATTGATTTCACATCTGCTTTTCGCAGATGATGCTTTATTTTTCACACAAGCACATCCACGATCTGTTCATCGAATTGCCTTAATTTTGAAGATGTATGAGGAGGTTTCAGGTCAGAAGATCAATCTTAATAAATCCTCTATTACATTTGGATCTCGAGTTCAAGCAAGTATTAAAACCAGAATACGTAGAATCCTTAACATCCACAATGATGGGGGACATAGTCGTTACCTTGGTCTACCGGAGCAATTTGGCAGAAATAAAAAAGAAATGTTTCAATATTTGGTTCAAAAAGTTTCGGCCAAAACACAAGGCTGGTCTCATAAGTTTTTGTCTATGGCGGGAAAGGAAATACTGTTGAAAACAATTGCTTTGGCTCTTCCAATATATATACTATGAATTGTTTTAAACTACCAAAAGGAGTTTGTCAGGAAATTGAGTCAAATTTGGCGAAGTACTGGTGGAGAAAGAATTCAGAATCTCGTGGTATGCACTGGTTTAAATGGAATAGATTGAGTATACCAAAGCGAGAAGGTGGATTAGGCTTTCGAGATATTGCTAAATTCAATGATGCAATGTTAGCAAAACAATATTGGCGAATGATGCAAAATCCTGATAGTTTGGCGGCTCAAACTCTCAGAGGTCGATATTATCCGAATGGAAACATGCTTCGAGCAGGGGTAGGTACAAAACCATCCTTTTTATGGAGATCATTACTTCATGGAAGAGAATTGCTTTGTAAGGGTTTGAGGTTTAATGTTGGGACTGGAGAAACAATTAATGTCTGGGCTGATCCATGGTTACCAACTCATCTACCTCGTGCACCTAGACCACGCCATGTGACAGATTATCAGGAGATAACAACAGTTTCAGATCTGATAAATCCTTATACTAATGATTGGGATCGGTCAGTTATTCAGAGGTACATTTATGAAGCAGATATACCTGTTATATTATCCTTGAGATTGAGCATTGATTCTCGTGTGGATTACCTAGGATGGCATTATAATCACTCTGGGATTTACACAGTTAAATCTGGGTACTGGTTAGCTTCTCACTCAGATCTGGGACCATTGGGTTTCATTCCGCCAAATGGGAGGATTGATTTGAAACGAAAGATTTGGAAATTGAAATGTGCTCCTAAACTGAAGTTTTTCTTATGGCAAATTATAACCAAATCTTTAGCTGTTGGAACTAATTTGAGGCGCAGACATATTATCAGGGATGCTTCATGCCGAAGATGTTGTTTGCATATGGAATCAATGGAACATCTTTTTTCCAATGTCCTTTTGCACAAGCTGTTTGGAGAGCATCACCTTTGAATAGTGCTAATCTGCTTGGGATAAGAGGTCACATCTCCAATAAATTGAAATGGATAATTGATTTGGCTTCAGATTTATCTATTGGGGGAGATATTCGATTTTTACCAATTTGGATTCTATGGCATATTTGGAAGAGTAGGAACACACTGTTGTATCAATCTAGATCATTAACATGGCTTATGACTTACCGGAAAGCAAGAGAGTCATGTATGGAATGGGATCAACAAAATGGTTTGTATAATCATGATCCGTTGATTCAAGGGCACAATTTCAGAGATGTTGGGAAATGGGTTCATCCTTCTTCTGGCTATGTGAAATGTAATTTTGATGCTAGTTTCAGGAGAGGAATTCCTAATAAGCTGGCGTGGGTTTTACGTTCTTCTAGTGGAAAATTTTTAGGAGCTGCTTCGGGTCTAGGGAGGATAAGTTTGGAACCATTAGAGGCTGAATTACAAGGTCTTCTCTTTGGACTACAAAACTTGTGGATCAGAGGATACAAACTTATACATTGTGAAGGAGATAACCAAGATGTTTATAATCTTATTATGGGAATTAAACGGACATTTATCCATCATAATATTGTGTGTGAAGTTAAGAGATGGATACAAAAATTCACAGATTGTAAGATTACATGGGTACCAAGAAGACTTAATCAAGATGCTGATGCCATTGTTAAGCTTCATCCAGATGGTCAATTTTACCTTTATTATTCGAAACCTCCTGCTTCAATATCTGATGTAGTATGTAATGAATCTAATGTTCTATAATAAAGTTCTATTTTGGCAAAAAAAAAAAAAAATATTGAAATTATGAATATTATAATAATTTCATAATTTATTACAAATATATACATAATATTATTTTTGTAAGTGACCGATAGAATTGGATGCTCTAATCAATTGATTATGTGATTTACCCTATAAGAAAATTTTGGATCTAATTCATAATTAATCACTATAATATATGTTTCTAATTTTTTCTTTTGATGAATATATAGGTTTCTAATTGACATTTTAATTTCAATGAAATTTTGTTTTAACCCTTAATTAAAACCATTTGCTTTTTAATAGTTTGTAATATATAGTAACATTAGTTTTATCATCACCTGATAGTTTTTAAAACCGGGCATATTATATGTTGGTAAGAGGAATTTAATATAGGTTGTGATTATTTATATATATCACATTAACAATCTCTTTCCGACGTTAGGCGAAAGCAACTCATCACTAACTACAACTTCTTAATTAGCCTGAAGTATACTCATGTTTGTTTATAATTTTATTTTATTTTTTCGTTTTGACTAATAACCAAATTTGGTNTTTTAAAAAAAAAAAAAAAAAAAAAAAAGACTAATAACCAAATTTGAGATTTGATTTTAATTTAATGCGATATCTTTTATACGATTCTGTGGAAGGTTCGGAATGACCTGGTATTTGTGACTCGTATACACTCTCCTATATCTCTCTTTGCATAAACTATATTCCATTAAATGTTATTGTGACGCCGCTTGGCCAATTGGAAACGATATATATAATATAGGCTGAGTTGTTAGTCAATTTTTCTTCTTCTATCCAATCATATAATTTTGAAAAGTTAGGAAGATCATGACCAGTTTTGAAATGATCTATCAATATAGATAGGTTTTGCATATGTCTTCGCAATTCAATCTGATATGCAAGAAAAGTTATAAAGAAAGACTTTCCTAATTAATTTTCTTGTTTTAAGTGGTTTATCTCTTCAATGTTAACCTCAATAACTATTAAGATAACTGATAACTTATAATTTATATGTATTTTACATTCCATTATGAATGCATTTTAGATAGATTTAATAGCATTTAAGTACATATGAGTTGCATTTGCATATCATTTCATATTTCAGGTGATAGGAGACCAAGGAACCAAGTTGTGGATTAAAAGGAGGTTTTAAAAGTAGAAAATAGCAAGAAAACAGAGCACATCGGTTTAGCACATCGGTCATGCTAAACCGATGCGAAATTAGGAAATTCCAGGAGCTAGCTACGGTTTATTGCATCGGCCAAAACCAGCCCGATGAAGGCACATCGGCCAACCACATTGGTTAGCCTAAACCGATGTGGTTGGCTGAGTCAACCAATTTTATTTCTATTTTGACTTTTGACCCATTTTTAGTGGGTTAACCCAAGTGTTTTGGGGTTAACCCAATGGATTTTAGTAACACTATATAAGTTTCTGCCCTAATTTTTAGGAGACTAAGCTTATTTTCCTAAGAACTTTTTGTAATCATTTTGGATCTTAACCTTCTTTGAATTTGAATTCTTGTTTTTGATTGTTGTTTTCATTCTCAAATCTTCTTCTAATCATGTCTTATCACACATTTTTAATAAGATTTTGTGATATCCCTATGATTAGTGAGTAGTGATATTTAAGTGAATGGTTGGGTAGATTTAGGGAATTAGATGAAGGATTGTGGTGTTTAGGACTTGTAATTCATAAATCTTCTTATAGTTGATGCCCTTAATGCTAGGATTGAATTGATCTTTCACTTGTAGAAGTTAGGAATTTTGCGCCCGAAAGGTGTTCGACAGAATNGATCTTAATGTTTCTTAATTGTGTAGTTTTCCAAGAGATTGTTTAGATTGCATAATTAAGGAAATGATTAGTGCCATGAAAGTGGATTAGTCTAGGTTTTGGAATTTAGACCAATGGTTAGCTTAATAGATAGAGTAGACACCACATGAATTCAATTGATAACCAAAATTAATTACCTAAACCATTCACTTAGTCTTTTATCTTTGAATTATCAAGTTTAAATTTATGTTGACTTTTTCTAATTATTGTTGACTTTTGAACTGTTGACTTTTTTTGACTTTTTAAATTGTGCATGTTTGAATGTTTAAACCAACAATCTTAATAGCATAGACTAAGCATGATTCACATAGGATTAATGAGTTGAACTTTACCTGAATTGGTTGATATCTTAAGTAATTTAATGACATAATTAAACTTAAGTATTTGCTAGACTTAGATTAGCAAATTCTCTGTTTATCAAATTGGCGCCGTTGCCATTTCATGATTGATTTTAACCATTAGTGCTCTGAAGTTGTTTGGGACTAAGCCCACTTTCTTTTATTGTGCTAATTTCTCTATTCTCTCTTGTTGTGCATTTCAGGTGTATGAACATGAGAAGTAGAGGACCAACCAATCTAATTCCACTTGTTGATGATATTCGTGCACTTGAACGACAACAAACTCGGGCACGCCGAGAACAAGAGAGACTTGCTCATCTTCGACGACTGGATTTGGAAATGGATCACCAGAATAACCAACGAACCATTGGAGCGAATGACGCTCCAAACGCTCATGCCCAACGAAGCGGCTTTCGGCCACCACCAATTGCCAATAACAACTTCGAAATCAAGTCCAGTCTCATAACTATGGTTCAGAACTCGAAGTTCCATGGTCTACCTATGGAAGATCCTTTGGACAAGATTTCGATATGTTATGCAGCACTGTCAAGATTATTGGTGTGACCGAAGACGCCTTTAAGATGAGGTTGTTTCCATTTTCTTTGGGAGACAAATCTCACTCATGGGAGAAGAATGTTCCTTCTTATTTGGTTACCACTTGGGAGGATTGCAAGAAGGCTTTTCTTAACAAGTTTTTCTCCACATCACGAACTGCCCGCTTAAGGAACGTAATCTCGGGTTTTGTGAAAATAGGGAATGAATCCTTTAGGGAGGCATAAGATCGTTTCAAGGGTTACATGCTTCAATGCCCGCACCATGGCTTCTCAGGTGAAAACCTTCTCAGTACTATGTACCGAGACCTTGCTCCGAAATATCGTTTGATGCTTGACACTGCTATTCAAGGAAACTTCTTTAACCAAACTGAATCTGATGGTTTATCCCTTGTTGAGAATCTAGCTCAGAGCAATAGTAACTATGGAGATGACTATGATCGCTCTGATAGAGGTGTTGGGGTAGATGGCGGTTTAAAGAAGGATTTAAAATCTCTTGAGGACAAATTGGACAACTTCATTCTCTTTCAACAAGCAGCTGTCCATTATATTGGTGATGCCGACGAGGATAGCCAACCTCAACAAGAAGCAACTCAGGAAGAGTTGGCTTATGTGGGAAATCAATGATATAATCAAGGATACAACTATCAACAAAACCCAAATCTCTCCTACCGAAACCCAAATGTTGCTAATCCTCAGGATCAATCCTATCCTCCTAAGCAACAACAACAAGGCTTCCAACCAAAACCTCAATTTAACAATCAATGCGGTTTCCAACCCAAACCTCAATACTACACCAAACCACCGGGTTTCTCTAACCCTCAAGCGCCACACCAACAGTCTCAAGGTAACTCTTCTTAGAATACACAAGATCAAACAAACCAATTATTGCGACAATTATTGGAGGGGCAAGGTAAGAATGCCATTGAGTTTGGCGTTTTCAAAAAGGACATCAATGCCAAAACTAATGATCTACATGCAAAGATTAAGAGCATGGCTTCTCATTTAAGGGATTTAGACAATCAAGTGGCTCAAATCACTTCAAATCACTTCAACCTCGAAGCGGCCAATGTGTCAACTACCGGGAAAGTCTGAGACTAACCCGAAGGAGTACATCAATGCAATTACTCTTCATAGTGGTAAGGAGCTTTCTCCTAGAGTTCTCAATGAGGAAAATGAGAACCAAGTTGGGGGAAACATCATTTCAAATGATAATGATGATATCGGTTGTGAAGACATTGTGGTTGAGACACCAATACAAGAGAAAGCGGCTGATTTAAAAGGAAATGGTAAAGAGACTAGTGAAGTTTCTATACCAAAACAACCTGAATTTGATCCACCCTTTATGAGCCAAAGCTTCCTTTTCCCGGAAGATTCAAGAAGCAGTTAATGAAAAAGTATAGGGCTCAACTCGAAGAGCAAATGAAGGAAGTGCAAATAGTTATGCCAATCATTGATGCCTTTATGCTC